>LOJH01014062.1:13061-24384 GCA_001685095.1 Ellobius talpinus | reverse complement strand
TTTGTGTGTTGTTATTTCTGGGTATAAGCTAGCCATGCGGGAGCCGGGCAGGATAAAAAGCAGGCCTGCTCCCCTTTCACTACACAGTGTAGAACAACTTCTAGGTTGACATACTTTCATTTTGAACACACAGAACATTCCCAGCTAGCCACACTCATTAAAGACCTGTGAGGGGCAGGTGTGAACAGGGCTGTTGGACCACAGCGAACTGAACAGCCATTCGGATGGAGACAAATGAGAACGCAAAGGCGTTCTTGTTCAATGACACTTGTTTTGCCAAGTGGCCTTCGGATCTTTTCCCTGACCTGGGTCTCCCTTCCTGTGACAGTCTGTGTTCTACATGTCAGCTTTGCCTTTATGATAGCCACTGTCTGCTTTCCCAGGCCCCCTCGGAGCAATTCTCAAGTTTAATTCTCTTAAGTTCTGTGCGAAACACACTCTCGGCCTTGTTTTTACAAATGAGGACACTGGGGCTCAGACTCCAACTGTCCCCCACAAACTCGTCCCCCAACTCCTAGGCCCGTGGTGATACAGAGGAAAGGGGAAACCCTACAGTAAAGTGTTTCACAGAGCCTTGCCGCTTGATAGGTGGACCCTGCACCTCAAGATGACCATTTATCTCAACAGTTCGGAAGGGTATTAATTTCATCCAAAAATTATAATGACCCAAATGATCTATTTTATCATTAAGTTCACACATCACCAGGAGTCCTCCTTCACAAAGGGTCTTTAAGATGTACACATGCCATTTTTTATTTTTAGAAAATTCGCAAAAATAAGATTATTTATTTTCTTTCTCTAAATGTCCACCCAGCTAGGCCTAATGATCAAAGCTTGTAATCTCATCACTCAGTAGGCTGAGGTAGGAAGATTAGGAAGATCACAAGGTCAAGGTATGCCAAAACAACAGAATGAATACATCTGAATAAATTTTTTAAAGTATTTTTATTTATTCGGATGTATTTATTATTTATTCAGATGTATTTATTAGGGGGACAAGGCAATTTCTCCGTTGGTAAAGAGCTTTTCATACAACCATGAAGACATGAGTTCAATCCCCAGGAGCCAAAGAAAAGGCTCAGCATAGAGCCCACACCTGCAATCCCAAAGCTAAAGAAGCAGACAGGAAGAATCTGGGGGCTTGCTGGCCAGTCATCTAGCCAAACTGGCAAGCTCTAGATCCAATGAGAGACCATATCTCAAGAAATAAGGTAGAGAGTAAATAAGGAAGGCCTCTCGTGTTGGCCCCTGACTTCCAAACACACGAGCACACATGTACACACAAACATATCCATGAAATTTCCAAGGGTCACAGGGAAGCTCAGTGGTCAAGAACCTACCCAGCATGAATAAAAGCATTTATCAAGTTCAGTGATAGAGAACTTGCCCAGCATGTATAAAGCTGGGCTTAACAATCAGGAAAAAATAATAAGAAAGAACTTTAGGGGCCACCCAGACAGACATGGGCAAGTCTCAGGCCCATAAATTCTGAACCTCTCTCTGAAACTGACCTGGGTCCAGGATTTGTTCACGGTAGTGAGTATTGAAACTGTAACCTCAGGCATGCTAGGCAAAAGTTTTGTCACAGGGCTACACCTTCAAGCCCACCCCACCCCTACCCTTATCCCCTTTTTTGAGACAGGGTCTCACTATATTGTTCTGACTGATCTTGGACTGTGAACATGACTCTCAAGTAGCTGGAATTACAAACCTTCCCCACAAGGCCTGACTTCGGTATCTTTTTAATTAATTTTTCTGCTAATCCTTCAATCCCTGGAGCCCATGACCCGTTGTAGCAGGTGGATGACCAGAGGTCTCTTCAGGCACACAGGCCCTGGGAAGCCCCAGTTTGGACGGAGAACAGATACACCAAAACCGGCTCCTTTAGTTCCTCTCCCTTCCATCCCACATTGCCCAGTACGGGAAAAGTTTTTCCAGGAAATTTTGACCTATTCTTACAGCACAGAGAACAGACTGTTTTCTGGATATTTCTTAGAAGAAGGAGAGGGATGACATTGCCTCAAGTTCATTAACCTTGTAAGACTGGGCAGCATACTACTCAACACACATAAACCAGAGAGCTGTAGAATTTCATGAGTAAGCCAGCCCCGACTTAGAACCACTTCACCCTGGACTAAAATTAGATGTGTCCCTGAGCCAGAGAAGCTGCCTCCTGTGCCTCTCCTGGAGCTATTTTCACTAGAAATGAGGTGTGAATATTCCTGAGTCCAAATTAAGGCTCCCCTCCCTCTCTGCTCCCCCAGTCTCTAAGGAGAGCCCCCACACTGTTGAACATGGGCAGCTCATGTGTGGGAAGCCTGACAGGTGAGGTATTCGCTGAGAAATTGGGGCGTGGCTGAAAATCCAGGTATCCAAGGTTGGTCTGGGGAGTGGGCATCAGTGCTGACGCTTTCTCCTCCGAGTCCCAAAGCTGCAGAGCACAAACTGCCTTAAAAAGTCAGAAAATGGGGACTTGAGATTTTTAGCACAGGGCACATTTCCCTTCTGGACCCTAAACGGTACAGTATTTCGTGGGAGCTTATAAGAGGGCAGGGATGTAAGCAACATAATCTCTTTTCACCTTAACAGTGAAACTTCTGCCAAAGCCTCGGGGGTGGGGGGTATACACTTATAATCCTGGCACTTGGGAGGCAGAGGCAGGCAGATATCTATGAGTTCAAGGCCAGCCTGGTTTACATATGGTAAGTTCCAGGACAGCCAGAGCTACACAGTGAGACCCTGTCTCAAACACACACACACACACACACATTAAGCAAAAATTACAAACTTCTGTCATAGCAGAATGAAGCCCTTACTTTACTGGATTCTAAGGATCTGAATCTAATGAGACAGACGTGTATCTCCCAAATCCCAAGCCCTTGCTCCCCGGCTTCATCCTCATGCCATCATACCTCCTACAGCGGGCCACTGTCCAGAGGCACAGACTAGACTGCAGCCCCCAAATCCTGTAGGCAAGAAACAGCCCCAAGTAGCTCAGCTGGCAGGAAGAGCTTTGACCAATGGTATCTGGAGCTCTTTCCAGAATAAATATGAATCTTTTTGAAGCAGCTAGAACCACGCCAAGCAGTCTGCCGGTGGAAATGTCATGTTGAACTCCATGAGGTATGTCTAATCAAAGGGTCAGGGTTTCAAGCAAACAGCCAGGGGGGTCAGAAACAGGTTCTGGGACTTGCAGGATGAACGGGGGTAATGTGAAGTGACAGAGGGGCAGAAGCCAGCTTCCCAGTGACCAAAAGAACACTGAGGCGGGCTGCTGTCTGGGCAACTGGTGCAAGCTGCCAGTTCTGTGATAGACATGGCTCCTAGGAGTCATCCCCGTGTGGCACAGGGGTTGCTGCTATACATATCCCAATCATCAGTCACATCAGCATGTGCCCTCAGTTTCTTGGTGAGCCATTTTACACCATCACCTCACCCAGATTTCAATATTTAATGACACACACTCTGACCTCGGTCTTTTCTCAGTAGTAAGAAATACATCTCATCTGCCACTCACTTTTCTCTACCTGTTCCATGTGCTTTAAATTTGCCTTCACTGAAAACAGAACAAAACAAAACACACAGACGCGCAAGTGAGAGAATGCAACACACACTTATGATGTCAAGTCACATTTGCCATGGTTTCTTTCAGTAAGTGCATGTAGATACACACATTCTCTTTCTTGGAGGGGGCGAAGGAATTGTTTTGCTGAACCATTTGAAAGTAAGTTGCAATGTCATGCCACGCCACAGCTGAGTACTTCAGCCTGCCTCTCCTAAAACAGCAACACTCATTCTGAGAATTCTAGGTGACTCCATTTATATGACAACACTTCAAAGCCAGGATCCTTGCCTAAGAACTCCCAAACTCCCACATTTAGGACCCATTCCCTTTGGAGTCATTTTCTTCAAAAAGAGCAATAAAGCAGTTGTAATGTCTTTGCTGAACAGTAAATGAGCTAGCCATGCTTTTGTTGGATCTAAAATGGAATATGCTCAACTTTTCTTCATTTAATTTCCTCCTAGAGCTTTTAAGGGTGGCTAATTGGTCACATCTAGGGTGGAAAGTGACTTGAGACTTATTGGGAAGTTTTGGTAGGGCACAAGGGTGACTTTGGGTTAATCTAGATTTCCTTGGCAGATTTAGGGCTGACCCCTAGACAGCTATCACATGCCCTCCATACAACAGCTGCTTCCTGGAAGTGGGTGCAAAATAATGGACTTGTCTCTAGATCTCTTGTAGGGGCAGACGGCTGGGCCTGGCTCCCATTAGGTGATGCTCCTGGGGTGCTCAGTGACCTTCTCTCTTTTCACTGCAAAGAAATGTTACGTGGAGAGAAAGAATCTAAACAAAGTGACCCTGGGTCCACAGGGAGCCATATTGTCACTTTTAAGAATGCTCCTCCTCCCAGAGTCTTCGCATTTGCCTAAGGAGGCAACAGAAGGGAGATGGAGGACCACAGTGGTGTTGGTCCAGTAGGGGCAGCTAGTGTGCCAGTCCATAGTCCAGGAGAGAAGTGAACAGTCACACCCGTACCAACCTCCAGAACTGTCAAGTGGAGGGACCCCTTCCCCCTTGACCTTCACAGCAGAGGGAGGAAAACCTTCACCACAAAGCAAGTCCACTGTCATGAGTAACGGTCATCCAACTAAGTAGCCACATCTTGGGGAGTTCATCTGTGCCCTCTTACAAAAGATCACCCCAGGTGGGCTTGTTGACGGCTTATTCTCCTTCATGGGGTGGGGTACCCAGTGATCCCTACCACCTTTTGTAAGTAGGAGGCCTGGGGGCAGGGCTAGAGTACACACAGGCTTTGAAGACCAGAGTCGGGGTTCCATCTTTGCATGTAGAGATAACCCCTCATCCCTGTTGGGTAAAGACTTCCCAGATGCAGCTTTTCGGGGAGAAGAGCACCCACACCCCAGAAGCAACCCTCACCTAGGCCCTATAAGAAAGCCCAATAAACTCTTTGGTTTCCAGAAGTGAACTTTGGAGGAATCATTGGGACCTTAGGAGGAGGGACAGGCATTGCTCCTGACAACTGTTGGGAAGGAATTTTAGCAATACCATTCATCCATAAATGCACCAGAGGAACTACTAACCTGAGCCGTCAGGAGAGACGTGCCGAGAATAGAGAGACCCAGGATTATAAGATATCACCGCCCTTGCCCACAGTCCTCACTGGGATTCTGAACATCTCTCATTAGCCATCACAATCTTGTATAATCTGATGCCAACCTTACTTGTTATCCCTCTCAGAAAATTCCCATCTGTTCAGGAATACGCCCATCTAAAAACAATCCATCTAAAGCTGCAAAGGACCACAGTCGCTTCCCAGGACCTCCATGGCAGCTCACAACAGTCTGAAACTCCAGGTTCAAGGGATCCAGCACCCTCTTCTGGACTCTAGATGCACCGGGCACTCATGTAGTGCACAAACATACATGCAGGCAAAATCCTCACACACGTAAAATAGAAATAAATAATGTCTTAAAAACAACAAAGTGTTTTACCTAACCAAATGGAATGGGAAGATTGTTATTAAAATAACTGTTGTGGAATGCATGCTTTATGTACATTACTTTATTTCTTTATAACAACAGAACAATCCTACAAAGGTAAGCATTATCCCACTTTAGAGGAATAAACTCCTCTACAAAGAAGAGAGAAGATTGCCTAAGGTCACCCTGTTAGTATGTGGCAGAGCTGACCTGTACTCAAATCTGTTCAACTCTAAATCCAAAGCCTTTTTGCTTTGCTATGCTGGGAGTCACTAAGATGGTGAGGTGGGCTTCAAGATCCTGCAACAGTATCAAATGCAGCTTCCCAAGTGGCAGTCCACCATAACTGGACGTTCCAAAGCTCAGCTAGATTGAAAGCAAGTGGCTCACAAGCTCTCCTGAGTAGAATCAGCCCTTTCACTAGGGACTTAAAAGGCACTTTGGAGACTTGCAATGCCCGCCGGGGCCATCATGACAGAAATCAATTATCATCATGGAACATGGCAGAAAATGAATTGTAGGAACTGTCCCCCTGGAAGACCCAACCCTAGCACACACGCAGACTCCTCCAGGCTCTGCAGATAATGTATTTCTGCTCTCTGCAGCTGGAACCCAGGCCTTGGTTTGCAAGCATGCTCCTGTCTTACCCGACTTGCAAACACTCCTCCATCCCTTAACTACCCTAGAAGCTCCAACCGTCACCCACACCCTAGGCTTCTCTTACTGTTGAAGGTCCTCTGAGTGGGACTCCCGGTTCTCTGGGTGTCCTTACCCCTCCTGTTCCTCAGCGCCATGTAACCCACCTTCTACCCCAGCCTGCTACCCAGAGCACTCTCCCCAGAGCCACGGATGAGTCCTTCCATTCCAACCTGCCACTAGATGGGCATCATACCACCCTCCCCAAGCCACCAGTCACTGCCTCCTGGAGACCATCTCTGCCTCACCAGGACTGAATCAAACTCCCCAGTCTCCCTTCTGTGCTGACCACTCCTTTCTCTTGCCCCATGCCAAGCATGTGGGTCTCCTGCTGCAAGATTCTGGCC
Source organism: Ellobius talpinus (assembly GCA_001685095.1). Classification (NCBI taxonomy): domain Eukaryota; kingdom Metazoa; phylum Chordata; class Mammalia; order Rodentia; family Cricetidae; genus Ellobius; species Ellobius talpinus. The sequence goes on along the minus strand of LOJH01014062.1, from coordinate 17,839 downwards.
TTGATGCCCTTATCAGTCATTCTTGGCAAGGTCCACCTTGCAAGTACTTCGCCAGCCAGAGCTAAGCCAGCACCACCCTAATGATCTAATGATCCTCTCTCCCTAAGCCTCTTGACAGACTTTGCACAGGATCTGTATTCTGCTTGACTTGAAATATGGGAACAAAAGCTCCCCTGTAAGTGTCCAGAAACACCCATCTTCTTCCTGGTCTACATAGTCCTGCATCCTCGCAGCCCCCAACCTCCAGGCTCACAACCTTCCTTGCATCCCACATCCTCAGGTTTCTTCTCTCTGGAACTCAGCTCCTTGCCTCTCATCCACTTTGTTCAGTACTACACTGGCCTAGGCTTCCTTTAGCATGGCTCTACCTGGTAAATGATACAAGTCTCCACCCATAAAGGATGAAGAGGTAGAAATGTCAATTTGGTCAGTACATGTATTTAGTCAGTACATGTATGCATCAAGATATCATACTGTACCCAACAATATGCACAATTATTATACACTAATCAAAAGGTGTTTAAAGTTTAAGGACACAGAAATAGTATCTTTTGGGGCAGGAGAGTTCAGGACAGTCTCTGTGTAGCCCTGGCTATCCTAGAACTCACTCTATACACCAGGCTGGCCTTGAACTCAAAGATCTGCCTGCCTCTGCTTCATGAGTGCTGAGATTAAAGGCGTGCGCCACCACTGCCTGGCCAGAAATGCTATCTTGATTTAGTCATTTCACAATATACACATGTCAAATTACCACACTGTACTCCATATATCTATATAACTAACAATCACTGATTTAAGATACCATCAGAGCACCTAAACTACTTGGGATTTATTTCTGTGTTTTCTAGAAAAGACGGTCTGGCTCTTAAGTCATCACCAGTCTCCTCTCCTCCTGGTCCCACACAGCCTGTGTCCCAGCTAAAACCACTGCCCCTTTCTTCTGTTGATACCATCTTCTCAGCATGGAATCCCCCACTCTCTGGAAACCCTTGCAATGACAGCTCCTCAGAAAGCCTTCTTTCTTAGCCTGGCAGGGAGACAGTGAGGAAGGAAGCCATGCTGGCTAGTTTTAAGGCAACTTGACACAAGCTAGAGTCATTGGAGCAGAGAGAGCGTAACTGAGAAGATGCCTCCATGAGATCAGGCTGTAGGTCAGCCTGTGGGGCATTTTCTTAATTAGCGATTGATGGGGAAGGGCGCAGCCATTGTGGGTGGTACCACCTCTGGACAGGAGGTCCTGGGTTCTGTGAGAAAGCAGGCTGAGCAAGCCAGAGGGAGCAAGCCAGTAAGCAGCACCCATCTGTGGCCTCTGCATCAGCCCCTGCATCCAGGGAGCTACCATCCTGACTTCCTTTAGTGATGGACTATGATGTGGGAGTATATGCCAAATAAAACTTTCCTCCCCAGGTTGTCTTTAGTCATGGTGTTTCATCATAGCAACAGTAACCCTCACTACGGCAGAGGCCCATACGGCTGCCCACGAAGATCCACACTGCTCGGCCATTCTGCACTCGGTCTCCCACCTGTAAAATGGATCCAATAGTGTTGTAATAAATAAGGTACTTCATCTACATCTCTTACAATTAATAGGGCCTGTTAGATAAATGAGTACCCAATAATGTCACAGCTTCATTATCCTCGACACAACCCAGACTCTGCACAGCCTTTGGCTGTTCTTTTTACTTGTCTTCTTGGAACACCCTCAGTCCTGTGGAACATCTGTGTATGGGTGTCTCGGCCTTAAGAGGCAGGAACCCTCTTTGGCACCCTCTCCCCAAACCACTAGAACAGCAAGAGGTACTCTGCAAAAACTTTGCCGAACTGAACAAAATTAACTACCATGTATTTAGATTGAGATCAAAAACTGTTTACTCTGTCAGGAAAAGGCTCTGCTTCTAAGGGACCCATGGCTCCGAGACTGTCTTCAACAGGAAATGAAAGAAATCCCGTGGCTTTAGTAACTTCTTGTGGAATGAACAGAGAAAACAAAGTAGACTTTTCTGGAATAAGGTGCACACATGGAATCTGACTGTTCAGGAAGCTGTCCTGGCAGCCGCCACTTTGGTTTGATGAACCCAGCTTCAAAGGCCATCTCTTAAAGGTGGGAGTGTCATCCCCAGGAGGGTGGCACAGCGGAATTCTGTCACTTGGCTGCTATTCAGGGAAGTCAGCCAGGGAGTCGGGAGGAAAGGAAAGAATGGGATTGACTTGTGCTCTCTCCACCCCAGCCCCTAAGCATCTCCCCTCAGGAAGACTCAGAGGAAGAAGATGGAGGTTGGTCATTTGTTTAAATCCCAGTCTTAGAGGGGCTATAAGCACATGGGCTTCCATTTTTCTCTGTGACCCACCATACGTCAGAACTGCCTACGGACAGCAGAGCTGGATGCAGGCCTAGGGAGGAGAGCTAAGGAGGAGCAGGACAGCTGCCTTCAGAGTTAGGATGGAGTTCCCAGGCACTCTAGCCAACTTATTCCCCAAAAACTTAGGTTTGGAGTACAATGAGAAATGATGAATATGTTCTGGGCACTGCAAGAGACCCCTCACTGAGCCCACTCAGTCTTCAAGAGCCCACTCAGTACTTCAACCACAATCATCCCTCGGCCCTGAGAGAGATCCTGTGTGGGATGCCCCACTCTGCTCTGAGGGCAAGACCTCACCCTAAATACAGATATACCACAGAGAGAGAGAGAGAGAGAGAGAGAGAGAGAGCATCTCCCAGCAAAGCCAACAACTAACCTTCCCTGTTACTTATTGGAACAGTTCTGAAAAGTACAGAGGAGGTAAGGTTCCAGACCCTTCGCTCCCATGCTCAGGCAAAAGGAGGAACAAGACAGTAGTCTATCAACTCTTCCTAGTGTGGTGTATGCATGAGAGCTGTGAAGAGGTGGGCCCAAGTCCAGCAGCAGGAAAGTAATCAGAAAAGGTGTCCTGAAGGTGACTAACAGCAGGAACTCAGTTGGGTTGGTTGGTCTGATTGGCCTGGTAGTTTGATCTGGTTGGTTAGTCAGGTTAGTTGGGTTGGTTGGTTGGGCTAGTTAGTTGTCTGTGTTGTTTAGATTGTATTTATTAGTTATCTGGATGATTAATTGGTAAAATGAATGCATGAGAAGAAATAAATGCATTATTAATGAACATCAATAAAAACTACAGAAAGTTCGAATTGCTTCAGTCTATCAAAGGTTCTCTCTGTGTATGTCTCTCTCTCTCTCATTCACTTTGTTTTATGGGTTTTGTTGTTTTTCGAGACAGAGTTTCTCTGTAGTTTTGGAGCCTGTCCTGGAACTAACTCTTGTAGACCAGGCTGGCCTTGAACTCAGAGATATCCGCCTGCCTCTGCCTCCCGAGTGCTCAACATTTATTATTGCCATGCTCGAAAATAGAAATGGGGGAAAATTACAAAATAAGACCCCATTCTAGTCCCCAGGGAGTTCAAAGTGAAGGTGAACTATCAAATTATTGTTCAATATATATGACAGGTTGCTCTAACACTGAGAGAACCAAAGAGAAGTATTCAGATTATTTTAGCCAGGCCACTGGTGGTTAGAGAAGTAAGAAAACTAAAGTACAAAATTCCAAGGGTCATACCTTCCCAGTGCCAACCTTGGTGTCATCCAACAGCCTCAAGAGTAACAGCCTCCTCAAGTTCTGCATCTTAGATGCTTTATTTGCCTCACCCTTACCCCCTGGTCCCAGAATATGAAGGCAGGCTTAGCCCTGTCTCTATGTGGACCTCTACTGGGGTTCTGGTAGCTGGAGACCTGTGGGAAGCTAGCCGGGAGATCAGCAGACTGGAGTCTCAGAATCAGAAAAAGCACAGAGGAAAGAGAGCCTGAATAACCAGCCCTGCTCTCCCACAAGTATCCTCAAGTTCTCTCTGAGCTCAAAGCCTCCTTCAATCAAAGAGCAGCCACTTCATCTACAGGGGACATCTTCCTGCTCTGCACACCAGGACTCAAGACCACAACAAAGCTGGCAACCTCAGAGGAGGACTCAGACCCCAATAATGTCCCAAGTTGGGCAATAAGAGGAGACACATGGAAATTGACTTTTGAGCACACTTTCTCAGTCTTAAAAGAAATTTGCAGCATGGAAAGCCTCTTTGCCCTGAAGGATGCACAGGATCAATGAGATGGGAGCCCTGGCACTGTACCTGGGGGCTGCAGAGATGCCATCCCCTTCCTGGAGACAGAGTGGGGCCTGTGGTGTGCATTACAGCCACTCAGCATTTGACTGCCAGTGCCTACTGTGGCAAGGGCTGCCTTGGAAGGACAATGAAATAGTGGTGGGCACATACACAAGGTCAGGTGTGGCCCAGAAAGAGACCGGGGGGNTAGTGGGCACAGAAGACAGATCTCCAGAGCAGAATATGGAGAGAAGCTGAGCTCCAACAGCTCATCTGGTCCAGTGGGAGTGCTGTATAGGTCTCAAAGAGCAGCCAAGTTTGAGTCCCCAGGGTCTTACACAAAGTCCAGACAATGCAGAGACAAATCCAGAAAGCAATTCAACCCACTACTCATCCCATGTGGTACGCTTGTTGTCAGACTCGGGATGCTTGGGTGAGGGCAACAGTCGATAAACCGCAAAGGCCACATCCTCCCCTAAGAGTCTGCCAAGCCTCAGCTGGCAGAAGTCCCTCCATCTCAGGATGCGGACAGGATCTGTGGGTGTGCAGCCTCTGTTCCCAATCTGGGGGCGCCCACAAGGAACTGGGGAGGGGACCTTGGAATTGAGAGAATAGTAGGGAGGGAAGGGGGGAGGGAAGGAGGGAGGGAGAGAGA
>LOJH01014062.1:0-12954 GCA_001685095.1 Ellobius talpinus | reverse complement strand
AGAGAGAGAGAGAGAGAGAGAGAGAGAGAGAGAGAGAGAGAGAGAGAACTTAATGACTACTGCTAACTGGACACAAGCGGACAGCCAGATGTCCCAAAGATGGTCAGGGCTATGCTGCCACCTAGTGTCCATTCTGTAGAGCCTGAAAGATCTACCGAAGATAGAGGAACCAAGTTTCCTGGACCAACCACTGGCCTGGACAAAGGCAGGGCAAGGGGCTGAGGTGTCTGAAGGAGCTGTTTCAACCCTGCAAAGGCCTCCGCAAAACAAGACAGGTCAGCCTGTCCATGGTCTGGGGACCAAACTCCCAGTCACTCCTTGGCTAAAGGTTGCTTCCTATGAAGCCAAAGTCCTGTACACCCATTCCATCTACAGACCCCGCCTACCTCCAAGTACTCACAGATCCTCTTTGGGAGGATCATTCTTCCTCAGATTCACCAAGGAGGCTGCACACTGCCCAGCCCACCCTAGGATGGAGGCTGCACACTGCCCAGTCCACCCTAAGATGCGGAGCCTTATAGTCATGACTGACACAAATTCCGAAAGCTCGTCCCATGCTTCTGGTAAGTAGGACCAATTGAGGCAGAGTTCATGCTCCACATCTCTCTATGGGATCAGACTAAGGCCTGATCCTCTTGCTGAGTCTGTCCCCTGCCATGGTTACTCCCCCACCTCACCCTGTCACAACAACAACAGCATCTGAAGAAAGAGCCACAGGACAACTCACAGCACATGTTAGTGACCGGTCCCTGACCCTCAGGAAGCCTCCTGGAAGAAGGGCACATGCTGACCTGGGCGTTTAGATGATGGATGATGTCCCGACCTAAGCTTGTTTCAGTTTGTCCTCCTTGTTTTAGAAAAGGCAATCCCTCCCTGGAGCTGAAGCTTAGGGGTCCCTCCCCCCTTACATAGCATATCTAATCTGTGAGGAAATCCACCACACTCCCGTGGCTCCCCACCTTCACCGGCACCACCCTGGCTGAACAAAGCCGCCAACTGCTCACTCTCTTTCACGGCAGATACCTCCTAACTGGCCCCTTGCCTTCCACGCCAACAATCTTGAGTCTCTTCTCAAGCCAGCAATCAGCTTCAGAAGGCCCATCAAAACAGCACAGACCACAGCACCCCTCAGTCCAGCCTGCAGGGCTCAGTATGTCCTGAAGAAACCAGAATTTTCAGTGACCTCCACAGCCATACAAGCAAGTCCTAGCTTCTGCTTCCTCCCCTCTCCTGTCCACATTGGCTTCAATGCTGCCCGCCCTGCAAGGCTGATTTCCTCATATCGGCTCCCAGAGGTTTGTGTGGTCCTCCTTGAATTCCCTCAGGCCAGGCATCCCCTGGCTTCTCCTGGTTGAACCCTTTCCCTAACCCTCTTCCCTGTTTCTTTTTTCTCAGAAACTGAGGATCTGAAATTAAGTCTACCTAAAAGCCAGGGAGAGAGCTCACAAAGAATAGAACAGAAGGGACAATATTCCTGGATCATGGCAGGAATATTGTGCTTGGGGAGGGGGGTAACCACACACTCACAGCGCATGTGAAGCATTAACTACAAAGTGGAAATGCCCCAAGAATCAAGCACCCCCTACATGCGCCTGGGCAGGTCCTCCATTCACTTTCCCACTCCCACATGATGGTCTTAGTGTCTAAGGACCTTCTGACTCTGACGGTCTGTGACACCAAGAAGTTAAATGGGTTCTAAAGGAGCATCTATTAATCTACTGCACTCTACCTTTTTAAATACCCAATTTAAACCTTCACGGAAAAATTCAACTAAATTAAACTCCTCTTCCATGGAGACCTTAATACTTCCAGACTGCATCCAAAGAACACACCCACTTTTCTCCAAGTAAAATCCACTCATGTTGGTGACAGTAAAGCCCTCTCCCCGAGCTCAGGAACCTGCAGTGTTCCCTGGGCATCAATGGCTATAGCTGTGGGGGTTTCTGCTTCCCTGCTCATATAAGATGCCAATTTTCTTTTTTTTAAGAAAAAGGTCAGCTGGGCAGTGGTGGCACACGCCTTTATGGTGGCACACGCCTTTAATCTCAGCACTCAGAAGGCAGAGGCAGACAGATCTCTGTGAGTTCGAGGCCAGCCTGGTCTAGAAGAGCTAGTTCCAGGACAGACTCAAAAGCTACAGAGAAACCCTGTCTCAAAAAAAAAGAAAGAAAAGAAAAAGGTCAACACAGAAAAATGCCAACTCCTGGAAGGTACAGACAGACAGACTGAGGACAGAGGACAATCTTTAAAAAACTGTAGTGAGACCAAACAGAATTCTGAAATGTTGCAAGAAAATGCTGCAAGTAACGACTTCATCCTCTAAAAAATGCTCCCACGCTAACCCCAGGCCTGCTGCACTAATATTAGACTATGCAGCAAAAGCAAATGAAAGCTGTAGATGGCTGCTGGTCACATGACCTCAGGTGAGGCAAGCAGCCTGGCTTTCAAGGAGGGCCCCATGTCATCACAGAATCCTGCTTGTAAGACAGCAACAGAGGAGAAAGCCTAGCGACAACAGCGGACTGAGTAAATGTGGTCAGCTTTGACTGGGAGAAGGGACCAGCAGCCAGGGACCACCAGCAGTCACTTGAATCTGGAAAGGGTAAGGAGACTCTTCCCTTAGCCCTCAGAAGGCTACCAGTCCTGCCCCCAGCTCAGCATTAGTGAGACTCAGCTCGTATCCCTGACCTCTGTGCGGTCAGTCAGATGCTGTGCTGTTAGTACCCAGGTTTTGGCAATTCTTAAGCTTACAGTAGGAAATGGATGCAGGCCCATACTTGCCTACACCATCAGACCATCCATGCCCCTGCTTCTAACCAATGGTTTGTGTGAGTGTAGACAGCTCCTTGGTGTGGAGAAAGCTCACTGCTCCCCTCCTCAGAGGCCTTCTGCTTTCCTTCATGCCTCCTTAGGGGAAGAGGAGGTGGGACTTGTCTAATGGCTAAACTTTGTATAAATAAAGGGACATACTAGGGTCAACCCCTTTCCTTCTAGGAGTGAGCAGTTCTTCCAAGGGTGGCCTCCACACCAGGTGACCACACAAAGACGCAGACCCCAACCTCCCGTGAGCTAGAGAAGGCTGCCTCCCTGGGCTCACCAGCACTCAAGACCTCCTCCCTCACTTCAGCAGTCACAGAGATGGCACCAGCTCTTGCTGCCACTGCCTTTTGGTTTTTTTTAACTTGTTTTATTAATTTGTTTGGGGGGGTGACTATCTAATAGAAACCTCCTCCGTCAAAAACTTCAAAAATAATATGTGCCTCAATGGATTATTATGAAGAACAAATGAGAAAATGTGATGTGTTTAATATGGTGTCCAAAAATGAAGAGGGAGAAGGAAAGAGAGAAGGTGGAAGAGGAAAAGGAGAGGAGGAGGAAGAGGAGTAAGAACACATACACAGAGATGTAATGTTGATTGACTGACAGAAGTCAGCACTGTTAAATACACAATAAATACCCCTGGTTACACCTTGCCTGATACTAGAGGACAGGGGTCTGCACAAGCATTTTAACCCACCTCCTCCTCCTGGAAGATGAAGTTCACACCATCTCCCAACTGATCATGGTGGCAGATGTTATAAAGGACACAGCTGGTGTGCCAACCCAGGTCATCAGATTCCAGAACCATACCTCCAAAGTGGCCTAAGTGCTTTAGTGTAAGCAGCAGGTACTCAGCGAATGCCTGCTGCTTCCCACAAGGGGCAGAAGAGCTCTGGCAGTGAGGCTCTCTGGCCAGCAATGTGTGTAAGCAGGATGTGTTAACAGTCAGGGGCACTAAAGCCCAGGGGGAGTGTGAGCAAGCCAGGGATAGTAGGTGAGGGCAGAATGAAAACCAAGTGAGAACCAAGGATCCCAGATCCCCCACTCCACACACTAGAGCCACTCCCCCACACCACCACAACACAAGAATGTGTCGCCCACTAGCTTTGATGTGTTTCCCTTCTCTGGTACAGAGTTTCTCTGGCAATGGAGGAGAACACACAAAGATGCTGCATTAAACTAGAGGTAAGCTGACTGGCTCAGCATGAAGAGGACTCTGACACAGGTGCTAGGAGACAGTGAGCGCCACCCGAAGGCTGTGTACAGGATTCGTCCTGGGAACAGACATGACACACTCGTTCATGTGCTCAGCAGACTCTGCTCTGGTCTCACTAGATGCATAAATGTGGACAAATAAACGCCTTTGAGTGTGTTTCCTCCTCTGTGCAATGGGGCTTACCCCTCACAGACCTCTGATGACTAGGACACAGAACAGTGCTTTACACAACATGGGAACATAAAGAACTTCTGCACCATGCTGTCAGCAGCAGTGATGGTTCCATTAGGCAACCATTCGTGGAATATCTCTGCACACCAGGGACTGTCCGAAAGGCAGGGAACATAGAGGTCCCTGTCTTTGAGAAAATAACCTGCAGTGGAGGAGCCATACAACAGACAAGTAAGGAAACCCAGGATCTCTGGTGCTGATAAACGCTGTGAAAGAGAAAAGCATGGCCCAGGAGTCAGAGGAAAGTATGAACACATGACTAACAAGAGAGGGACAGCGTCAGATGATGGGGAGCACGGCCTTTACAGAAGGGGCCAAGCTGTCCCCTCCACAGCAGGGGGTGGGCATGCTGTACTATAGAAACAACCCCTGTGGAAAGAATGAAGACCTGAGTACAGCGATGGAGGAGAACGACTGTCCTTAGCAAGACACAGAGTGAGAAATACAGGGTCACAGTAGCCAGAAGTGTGGCTTCAAGGTAGAAAGAAGGCAGCAGACAGATAAGAGGGGGTGATGGAAGAACAGAAGGACAGAGGAAAGGGACAGAGAGAAGAACGGAAGGGCAGTGGGAGGGAGGAAATGAGTCAGTGGGAGATCCTGGAGAGCCCTGCCCGAACAAGACCTCAGCGAGGAGCACAGGCAACATCACAGGTCACTGTGGAAGGACAGATTACAGAGTAGACAGCTCAGAGAAAGCTTCTCTCTTTCTAAATACAAAAGGGGGTACTTTTTCACCCCAGCAGGAACAGACAAGTAAACACATAAACAGGAAAGTGAAGACCATATGTGAACAGAAAAAAGCACCAGAATATTGAAACATAAAATCAAGAAAGAATTTAGTAAGAGATGAAAATGAAAGGCATATACCAAACAAGATTGATTACACGAGATTAAGGATCATTATTCAAGAGAGGCATGATCAACAAAATTTGCAGATAATAACAGAATTAGAGAAGGTATTTTGCAAAGTCTAGAAGCAACAAGAGACTAACAACCACTGAAAGAAGTTAAATCCTCCTTTGAATAAGATGACCTGATGGCTCAGCAGGTGAAGCAGCTTCCTGTCAAGCCTGACTGATCCCCTGAATTCAATCCCCTGGACCTACATGGAGGAGGAGACAATGGACTCCCAAAAGTTTCTCCCTGACTTCCATACCTGCACTAAGGCATTCTCTCTCAGTCAGGGCCAATGTTCTTCATGCCCAATGACTAGAGGCTGGACAAAATTACCAAAACTGCATGGAAATAAAAAACAAAACAGAACTAAAGTTCAATGGAAAACTAGACAGCAGCAGCGGACCCACAAGAATCATGGGATAGGGACTGTAAAACCATGATCAATACTATACTTGAATTTAAGGAGAATCTTAAAGAGGCTGGCTGAAACCTGTTTTTTAAGTGAATAAAAATTCTAAAATGTAAAGATAAATAACAGAAATTAAGAAGTTATTTAATAAGTTTAACAGCATATTAGACATGACAAAACAGAAGAAACATAAACCAAAAAATAGATCAAGAAAAAATATCCAGATGGGGGCTGAGCTGGTGTGTGTGTTCCTACAGCCCCAGCACCCTGGGCAGATGGGGGCCGAGCTGGGATGTGTTCCTACAGCCCCAGCACCCTGGGGGCCAGGAGTCTGAAACTAGCCTGGACAGTGAGACCTCACTGCAAAAAGGAAACAATCTCCAGATGGAAGAACAGAGGGAGAACGACAGAAAAAAGTGAAGAATGTTAAAAAGCCACACCACATAAACACGGTGAAAAGACTATATGTGTAAGCAGAGTCCCAGACCAAAAAAAAGAAAAAAAGAAAACCAGTATTTAAAGAGTCAATAAAGGATAATTTTTCAAAGCTGATTTTAAAAAGTATCCATCCTCAATTTCAGAAAGGTTGATCTACCAAAAAAGAATCATCAGTGAAAACCACACTGGGGTGTTGCATCCAAACTGCCAGAAGTCAAAGGAGCTGGAAGTGGGGGAGCAGCAGAGGTTTTTAAAAGACAGGTTTCCCTCACAAGTGCAATGAAACCTTCCAAGTGTGGCCCGACTCGCGGCCAGCCAGGAAGAACACCTACAGCAACGGAAGGTCATGTGCAAAGATACCACGCAAGAGGAAAGTTGAGAATCAAACATTAAGGACCCACAACAGTAAACTAGAACACAGTCACAAACCAAAAGAAAGTAGAACTAACGAGATCATTAAAAAGGGCCCAAATTAATGAAAAAAACAAACATAAAGCCAAAGGGGTTCCTAGAAAATAAGATATGCAAGACTAATGTGATGTGAATGTACACACACACTCAAGTGTGCAAGACGGTAATGACAGATTACTGACATGTTAACCACTACTAATTGATAATTTCAAGAATGAAGCAGAGACATCACTGTGGATCTTGAAAGTAAAAAAAAGCATATTTTAACTGTGTGATTTATACCAATATTCTAAATACATCTAAAATTGTCAACATCTTCAAAAAATATAACTTTGCCAAACCAACAAAGAATAAAAGTTTCTAATTAAAAGTATTTTGATTGAGTATACAGTTTAATACCCTTTAGAAGTCCTTCCCACTAAATTCTACCACGTGTTGAAGAAGACAAAGTATCAATCTTATGCTTACTCTTCAAGGGAAGAGAAGGAAGCCAGCATCCAGTGAGGGAGTGGCAACAGGAAAACCCCACCAGCCCGTCTCCTTCATGAATCTATGCACTCAAGTCCTAAATAAGATATTAATGAATTAAATCCAGTTATAATCAAGAGGCTTGCTCATTCCAGGTGCAGGCAGGACTAGTTGAATATTCAAAAAATCAATTACCTCAGAAATCCCCTGTGGCTCATTATGAAAGAATAGAGTTATAAACAAGACCAAAGAAATAAAAGTATTACCCACAAGAAGCTCTGGGGGCTGGTTCATCATTGAATGCAGGGAACTCTTAGCCACACCAGCCAAGTATGCCGCTCCAGGTGAACTGGGGAACCTCAACTAAAGTCATCGACAGCTTGGGTGATGGGAAGGGCAGAGAAAATCTCCCCAGAACACCAGAAGGCATGACCTCTGGCTTCATTTTCTTCCTGGTTGATCATGACCCCTAGCCCGCCTCCCTCACAGGCAAGCAGTGAGAGCACAAGAAACCAAGAAAGCCTCATGAAAGCCAGGAGAGGCTGGACCATGTGTACCAGGTTGTGTTTGGTTTTGGAAAGCCCCGACCTTGGCTCTGATGCATACCTGAGAGATGGGGGCTGGCTGCCCTGCCGCTTGAACGCTCTTTTCAGCTGCTCCTGGGTCATCCTGGAATTCCCATCAGACAAGTACAGCTTCAAAGGTGTTGTGCTGGTTTCTGTGTGGCTGTATCCTGATGGACCATCCTCTGAAACACTTTTGGGACTGGGCCTGTTTCTCTGGGACAGCTCTTGGCTGCTGGAAGTGGCATTTGGCTTCTCCACAGACAGCTCATTCAGCTGGCCCAGAGGGCTCCTGGAGATGGAGTCACTGCTCGAAGTGGGGACCTCCTGTGGACCTGGACAGGCTGAAGTGTGGACAAGAGCCTCAGAGGGCTGCTGGCTTTCCTCTGGGACATGGAGCTTCCTGTTCAAGGATGAGGACCGTTTCAGAGAGCGCTTGCGGAAAGAGTCCTGGAGGGATAAGGAAAGAGACAGCACCCTCAGCTAGAGAAGCTGGAAAAAATACTTTCTTTATTTCTTGTGATGGTCCCTCCCCAGCAAGATCAGCTCCCACCCCAACTCCTTTCTTTTTTTTTCTTTTATTGAAAATGCTTTTTTTCATACACTATATTCTAATTACAGTTTTCCCTTTCCCTACTCCTTCCTGTTCCTCCCTACCTTCCCTCCCGTCTGGACTCAAACCCTTTCTGTCTCTCCTTATAAAACACAGACACTGGGGAATAATAACAAAATAAAATAAAAGGATAAAAACAAAACAAACAAATTGGAATAGGACGAAACACCCAAATGAGAGCCAAAGAAGAAGCACAATAAATGCACACAGATGCAAACACACACACAAACACACATGATACACACAGTCATACACACAGAAACCCCACAAAACACAAAATAATATATATGGAAAGGACCTGTAAGGTAAGGGGGGAAGAGAGGGAGAGAGAGAGAGAGAGAGAGGGAGAGAGAGAGAGAGAGAATATGCTCTGATTTAACATGAAACAAAGAATTTGCAAAGATGTCATTGAGTTTGCTTTGAGTTGGCCTTCTACTGCTGCGCATGAATGGGGCCTACCTTTAAGAGTGAGATTCCCTTGCAGAAAAATACTTTTCATCAGGGCTAGGTTTAGGAGATGAGGGCCTGTGTCCACTTCTCCTCTCAGCTCTAGGACCCCATCTGGTGCAGACCCGTGCAGGCCCTGTGTAAGCTGCCTGAGTCTCCATGAGTTCATATGTGCACTGTGTTAAGAAGGCCTTGATTCCTTAGTGTCCTCCAGCCCCTCTGGCTCTTATACTCTCTGCCTCCTCTTCTGTTGGGTCCCCCGAGGCCTGGGGGGACCAACTCCTCCCCTTAACCTATTCAGGAAGATGCCATTCATCATTGGCATGTGACCTACTCATGGATGTACCTTCCAGCACAGACCCCAGGGCACCCTCAGTGGCAGGACACCTATCGCTTGAGTTTCTACTTGCTGTGTTCTCCCCTATAGCTGTCATCTGTGGAAGCTACTCTACTTCTCTGTCCCCAACACCCTCACCAGTAACACACGTTGTCCACAACCCAGCTTGGCATTTTTAATGAGGATTAGGATGTGGTCGCCAAGTTTTTAAGAAGCTAACATCTTCATGTTTAGCTATAGAGTTATTGGGTTTTGCTTATCAAGTTATGTGCTATGTGGCATATGCACCATGACAATATTTGGTCCCCAGGTTTGGGGGAGGGGGAGGGGCCTGTAGCCCTTCCCTCTTACAACCATGGATAGGATAGGGTACAGCCCTAATGCACAGCAGGCATGCCACAGAATCATGGCAATCAGCAGGCCACTCGCACTCCTTGTCTCTCCTGGTGGCAGATCAGGAATGGCCAAAGCCATTCTTCCCTCACCTCTGATGTCCATAGAGACCCCAGCTTAGCCGCCTATACCTCCTTAGCATCTGTTTATTTGAAAGGAAGGAATCCAATAGAATCAGGTGGACTATCCACCTCCTATTGGTGATTTGCTGAAGAAATGGTACCCCTGCTACTAACCACGGAGGCAATGGATGCGGACTGCTGCAGAGACAAAGTACACCTTGGGGCTTTTCCTTGGTACAGACATCAGGATCTCTAAGCATTTCCAGAATCAACTCAGGGGCTACTGGTACCCTAGGCAGGAATAAGGAGAGCTAATGTTATAGTTTTCTGGCCTCATGGACATAACTAGATATTATTAACCTGCTCCAAAGCTGGTCGGGGCATAGCTGCATAGAGTGATGAGAACATCGGTCAACGTTCCCAAGGAGACACGTGTGTAGCCTCTCGCCTTGTCATGACTTACTAAGAAAGTCTTCAGTCCCTTCTCTTGAGCAACCAGCACATGTGGCCAAAATGCCAAACATCTACCAGAAAATCTAGGAACTTCTACAGCAACCACCATTCAAGGTACTTCACCAGATTCATAGGTCACAAGGGAAAACTAACTTCCCAAAACAATTACCAAAGGACTCTGCAGCAATGCCCTTAAGGTGGATCACATCACATCCTTTCCACCAGGCATGAAGTCTCACCTGCACACACTAAAGGACTGAACCGTCTTGGTGGGAAACAGGACCCTGGTACCCACTGTACCGCTGGTTCTCAGAGTGCAGTCCACTCACTGTAGAGGTCCCCAGACCCTTTCCAGAGTTCAAAACAAACCTTAAAATAACAAGATATGACTTGAGTGTGTCCTCCAAGGTCCATATGCTGTGAGCCTGATGGTGTTAAGGTGAAGGAAGTTTGAAATAGTCGGGCCCAGCAGAAGGCAAGTGGGTCATAGAGGCACCAGCCTTTGAGGGGATCAATACTGATCTCATGGGACTGGTTACATTCCTACCAGAATGGCTTGTTGAAAAAGAACCTGGTACCTCCCCTGAGTCCTTTTTCATACACATAGCCTGCCTCTCCTGCCATGGTGGCATCTGCTGTGCCATGTAGACAAAAGGTCTTCACCAGAGTCCAAGCAGACAGGAGTCTTAAGACTCCGAGACTCCAAAACTAAATAAATACCCTGTCTATGTAATATCCATCCTCAGACACCTTGTCAGAGTGGCAGGCAGCTTACTTAGACAGTAGAAAGAGGACCAGTAGGACCAGCTGGCCTTTTACACAAATGTGAGCTTTAGTGAACAACTAGAACACTGATTTACCTGGAGAGCAGGCCCACAGAAGCTTTTGTTTAAGCAGTATTAACCCTTCACAGTCTGGAGTACACAGCACCTGTCTTCAGCATTCCATGCAACCAAACGGGAGGCACATGTGCCCACTGGCCCACTGGCCCGGCAGGAAGGAGAGTGGCTACAGGTTGTGTAACCGTCTAGCTGTGAGTGAAGTGAACTTGCTGTTATTTTGAGGAAATGGCAGACAGACCTCGGGGTTTCAGACTTGGAATTTGGCAGGCATTTCTTAAAAATAAACTGAGCCTGTCACACCAAAGGAAATAAATGATGCCCTGTTCTCAGTGATAAAATATAAGCTGCAGGGTAAAAACCAGAACTTTCGGGAATCCGACATCAAGAGCTTGGGGGCTGGGAGAGACTTAAAATTCCAGCAATCTTTGGTGGTCACATCCACAAATGTGTTGGTTTTTTATTTATGTTTTCCATATAATGAGCTGTGTCCCCATTTAGAAGATCTGTATGACTCAGTAACCAGTATATTTCAAATGACTGGTGCATAGTGCTACTTAATCATACAGGAATAAAAGATTCAACACGCATGACAGACTCATGGGAACTAATAAAGTACAAAAAGCACATTTATGTGGTTTAAGGTTCCACGTTAAGGGATGAGGATGTAACCTGGTTTGATAGCGTACTTGCCTAGCATAGCTGAAGCCCTACCTTTGAACCCCAGTGCCACATATGCCAGATGTGGGAAACACACTTATAATTCCAGCCATTGGGAAATGGAGGCAGGAAGGTCAGAAGTTCAAGATCATTCTCAGCTAGATAGCAAGTTTGAGGTCTGCCTGGGCTACCTGAGGCCAAGTGAGGGAGTCAGATCCCTTGGAGCTGGAGTTACAGGCAGTTATGAGCAACCCAAGATGGGTGCTGGGAACTGAACTCAGGACCTCTAGAGGAGCAGGAAGCACATTTAAGCACTGAGTTTTCTCTCCAGGCCCAAGTTTTAATTTCCAATATAGCAAATGTCAATGGATACGGTCCCTATAAACAAGAGCTACAGGGATCTTCAATGTTAAATGCATAAAGAGATCCTGAGACTAAAAAGTCTGAGCACCACTGCTGAAGTCTAAACTTGTACCTAGACAGGCTCCCTCCCTTACCATGTCCCCAGCAGGGAGAGTAGCATGCTGTCCCCACTGAGGCAGCTCTAATGTACAATCCTCATGCCAACTCCCAACCAGGGGTGCAGCCACACTTCCCAGAGCCCTCAAGGGACTCCACACCACTCCACCCTGCAAAGGTCCATGAACAAACACATGTGCCACACACAAATGTGACAGCCCTCAGGAGCCTCAGACTAAACCAAAGAGTTATGAGTTCCTCTCATAATGCTACCACACCACTCCACTGTTGGTGACCAGTCAAGGCACCCAGGGAGATCTGACAGAAAAAGAGAGCACTAACACTGACTAGTGATGCCTGCCAGAGAAAGCCATTATGGGATGGCACCAATGTCTGAAAGCCAAATATTTGCCACCCTGGGACTAGACTACTCCCCCTTCCACATTTGGAGAAATCTCTTAATACTGCCAATAAGAATTATCTTTTCCAAATTCAACACTTCCAAATACTAAGTTTCCTCCTGACTTCTCTCCAACCTTGATAGCCACTTTCCTCTAACAGGGTCCGGTTTATGAATTTTCTTCTTTGACAAGATGCCTTGGGTGGGACACAGCACCAGGTGAGGTGTGAGCCACGCAGGGAACCAGACCCCAACTCCTTCATCAGCACACCAAGATGTGTGACCATAAGAATACAGAAACGCCAAAGATGCCTAGGTGATTTCAGATAGCAGTCCAACAAGAACCTCAGCCAAGAGAATTGAAATTCCCAATCAAAGGTCCCACGGGACTGGATGAGGCAGGGAGAGGATCCCCCCTCCTTTGTTCTAACCCCACAAGAGTGAAAAGATAAGTGTCAGCATCAACACACTCATCCAGACACAGACACACAGCTAAGTGAGAAAGTGGCCTCTACAGACAACCAGTGTAGGACTGCCCCCCCCCATGTTACTGATACAGGGCATGATGCTGCTATTTTCCCATTTATTGTTTTGAAAACTTCTTTCATGCTGTCCTCTCATTTGGTGTACCCTTCCACCTAATGAGATCAAATCATGATCCTTCCTTAAAGGAAACCACCAAGTAATGAGTGAAATTTTTACAATTTTTCTGAAAGAAAAAAAAAATAGCCAGGAGGTGGTGGCTCACACCTTTAATCCCAGCACTCAGGATGCAGAGGCAGGCGGCAGATCTCTGTGAGTTCGAGGTCAGCCTGATCTACAAGAGCTAGTTCCAGGA
>LOJH01014061.1:10565-24385 GCA_001685095.1 Ellobius talpinus | reverse complement strand
AGATCCACCTGCCTCTGCCTCCCAAGTGCTGGGATTAAAGGTGTGCACTACCATGGCCCAGCAAGATAGATATATTACTATGTTGACCAGACTGGCCTGGATTGCCACATATCTCTTATTTGTCTCACACTTGTGAGCTTCCTGCCTCAACTTCCCTGCTATTATTTGGCAGCTGGTGGTCCTTGCAAAAAAAAAAAACAAAACTCGGGCTATAAATGGTACCCAACATGGGATGCCATATGTGGGAAGATTTTCCTCTCCTGCCTGCCAGCTCCCAAGTAACCACGTGGAGAGAGACTTCTTATTAATTATGAAAGCTCGGCCAATAGCTTAGGCTTGTTTCTAACTACCTCTTATTACTTAACCCATTTCTATTAATTTGCTTTCTGCCTTGTGGCTTTATTACCTCATCTCCATAGTGCCCATCCTGCTTGCTCTGCATCTCATGGTGTCTCCATCCTTCTTCTTCCCAGCATCCTCTGTGCCTGGAAATCCTGCCTAGCTATTGGCCATTCAACCTTTTATTAAACCAGTCAGAGCGGCATACCTTTATACAGTGTATCAAATATCTTGCAACAGGTATGCATCAACACTCCTGGCCGCCATTTGTCTGTTTCTTAGTTCCCAAGGACAGCCTGGTATTCAGATTCCTCCATTTTCATGATAACCTGCCCTGGATACTATTCAGTTTCATCAAAGAACATAGAAATCTTTAAAAAAAAAAATTCTTGGTTCTTGCTTTAACTTTTTCCTTTTTCTTTCAAATGACAGATTCTTTCTCTAACTAGTGTTTTTTTTGTCTACTCATATTTGTGACTAGGGGTCTAGACTACCAAGCATTGCTAGTTGGCAACACAGTCTGGAATTAGACAGATCACTATTCAGTTCTCCACAGCAGTGTTAACAGCTGAAAACAATGGTATTAACTTAGAAGGTGGATGTGTTTACTTGCAACAAATAAACTCTGTGTAGAAATTGTATCTTTCTCAAAGGAGGCTGACTGTTATGATGATGGGCAGGGATGGGGAGTCACCAAGCTTGAGTCAGGTGAGGTGAGACTGGAGAAGAATGAAGCAAAGAAATAAGTATAGGGTGTAGTGATATTTCATTTTTATTGTAATAAATGAAGCTTCCCTGAAGAACAGAACACAAAACAGCCACACTGGTCAACTGTGTTTGAAATTTTGCCAGTTAGCAAACTTTGGGTCTGACTGACAAAAAGCACACGTATCCCAAGGGAAGATCAGGTTTCAAAGAAATCAAGAAAACTGTAAAAGAACCCTGAAGCCTCCAAACTTGCAGCATCAATAACGGGCTGTGAAAACTTTGGAGTCTCCCAAGACAGCTTGCTTTCTAATGCCTACCTCTGATGTGGCCACAGAGGGTAATGAATGAGGAAGGATAGTCCAGAGGGTGGTGCTAAGGACCAAAGAAACAAACGCAAAGTCGGACTTCTCCTGGGAGCAGGACCAGGTTGTAATCCCAGAACTTGCCCTGTGGTGAAGCAAAGGGTTTTTACAGTAAACATTTGTAAGTATTCTATCATTTCTGTGGACTCTCCTGAAGCATAAGGCATTTGGAAATCATTAGGAAGTAGATGACAGAGTGGAAGAATTCAGAGACAATGACAGAAGAAATGTTTCATGGAGTTCTAGGAGCTAATCTCAGCCAGCCACTCCCTGAAGCATGGACTATTTTACTAACAGGGATGCTGAGAGAGTCAAGTAATTTGACCTAATAGTAGCACTTTTATTACTAACTTTTTGTTTTTTGAGACAGGGTTTCTTCGTGTAACTGTTCTGGTTGTCCTGGAACTCGATTTGTACACTAGGCCGGCCTCAAACTCGTAGAGATCTACCTGCCTTTGCCTCCCAAGAGCAAAGCGATTAAAGGCGTGCACCACCACTGCCGACCTAAATTTGTTTTTTGTTTGTTTTTTTGTTTTTGGATACAGGATCTCTCTGTGTAGCCCTGGCTCCTCTGGAACTAGCTCTTTAGACCATATTGGCCTCGAACTCACAGAGATCCACCTGCTTCTGCCTCCTGAGTGTTGGAATTAAAGGCATATACCACCACTGTCTGGTTTTATCATTAACTTTTAACCTTGTTTAATGATTTGTTTAAACTTGTTTAAACTCCATCTTGTTTAATGATGAAGTCTACCTAGGACTATCAGTGCATTAAGCCAGCTGATTTTCAGTAGGAGTTCAATAAATATTTGTTGAACTATGGAAGAGTGAATACCAGAATCCTTTATCAAATGAAGGTCCTTGAGCTGTGACATTCTTGTAGAGTCTAGGGTGTTTGGTATTAACAGTCCTTGAACTAAACTGAGTGGAGTCTGCATTGTGGTTGCACTTTCAGATCATTTGTTAATGCACGGTGTTCCTCTCCCTCAATTCCACAGGCTTTGTAAAAGCTCAAAAGGCCCGAGTTTCCCAAAGTTTTCCATTTGCTTTGACTATTTCTTGTTTCTTTTTGTTGTTGAGACAGGTAACTTGCTATGCAGCCAGGTCAGTCTAAAGCTCACTATGTAGCTCAGGTTGGCCTGAAACTTACAGTCTTGCTTCAGCTTCCTGAGTGCTTGAATTCTAGACATGTACAACTGAAGGTGTTTTTTTTTCTGTTTAATTTTGTATGAACTTAGTTTACATGACATAACTTGGTCTCTCATGGTCCTGCCTTTTCCACACATGAGATCATTTCTTTTAATGTGATAAATTAAACCGCTAACCATTTGCACCTTCTATGTTGTAGTTATTTAGGAACACTTTATTTAAGTCTGTAAAATGTACAAGACAATCTGAGCTGCAAACACATCTCTACCTTCACTACTCATACTGACCCATGCTTTGAGCTGTCTCAGTTCTCTGGCAATTCCTTATGCCACAAGAAGAGGAAAAAAAGGGAAAATTATTTTGGCTTGAGGGGAAAGTTTAAAAAGCAAGACAAATGTGTTTAGAAATTATTCTGGTTTAGTAAAGTGGTAGCAAGTTTACCTTCAATACCATGCTGTCAGCCCTGAGATCATTCGTGTAGGCAACATTATACAGACTAAGGAAGTTTTAGTTATGTGTTTAGTACTCACATATATATGCAACAGCAATTAAAAAGAGGGCATGAATTTGAGATAGAGAAAGGGTGTGCAAGAAAAGAAAGGGGTGAGAGATTTAATTTCAAAAATAACAAACCATTAAAAAGTAAGAGTGCTGACTTACAGATCATATGTGATACAGTTTAATTAACATTGTCTTTCAACTATGATTGAGAATGATACCACAACACTTGACAACAATGTCAACATACCTACTGGCGGCTTATCGGGGCTACAGTCTCAAAGGCATGAAAATAGCTCAACTTTTCTGTGTTTTGATGCTTCAACTCATCCAGGATGAAGCTGCTTTTAGTGGAAGGTGTGGTCACGATGTCTCCGGCAACAGTTTCAAAAGTTCAAGAAAATCAGATTTAGCTTTGAATACAAGAGGCCATGAACTGTGAAAATTGGAGCGACATCTGTCACTAACCGACCACAGAATCCCTCCAGAATTTTTGTCCTTGTAGTAACCTTTAAGGACCAGGGCTGGCTGGAAGTGGCTGCCCTTGGTGAAACTTCCCTGTGGTCTCTGAAAGTTTTGCAGGAGCAGGGCAAGCCTGAAGGTCTGGGAAACACAGCAGGAGAGTGGGGGGCCAGTGTCTTGGAACTCCAGGGAGTGCTCATCAGAGAGGTACAGACATATGTTCTGGCTTGGAACCCACTTGGAGTGAGTTTGGTTTTGTCTGTGTCCTGTTATCCGCCTCATGCAAAAGGACAAGGGCTTTTGACCAATCACTGCCCATGCAAAGGGACTTTTAATCGTTATCTAGTGACAAAGAAGTCACACAGTGACTTGAAAGCACTCTGAATGAACTAGGATCCAGAAGAAAAAAATTGTGCTTTTTGATCACACTCTTCAGCAGCACTAGGGGGCAATCCTTCCCAGAAGACCCCCAGCACACTACTACCTCCTTACCCAGAGTGGCCACACACATCAAATTTGCGCTAAAGTTTGCAAACCCAGGCGTGAAGACTGCACGAAGGATTCCACAGCACACGTGGGAGCGCATTTGGCACCGTGCACTTCCGACCCTCTAGGGCCCGAAGGCTCGGAGGCCCAAAAGGACACCGGGTGCTCAAGCCAGGAGGGTCCAGTGAGGAGGAGGGAGAGCGGGAGGGGCAGCACCTGAGGAATCCGCCTCTGGCCGCTGTGGCGCCTCGCTCCGCCCCCGGGAACTGAGCGCGTAGCCCGCGGCCTGTCGCAGAGACGCCAGCCACCGGCGGCGCTAGCACCTCGGAGCAGAGCGCAGCGCAGAGCCGCCCGGGGTTGCAGAGACCACCCGGGCCCTCTGCCCTTGCTCCCGTCGGGGTCAGGTGAGCTGCTGCCGGGACTCGCGGGTACTGGGAGGCGAGGGCACTCGATTGCGGCCAAGGCCTGTCCTCTGGCGGGCTGGATACCTTGCAGGCTCAGGGCAGTGTCGCCTGGACTTTCTTCTGACGACCTAGGAGGCGGCGCAGGAGTGTTGAGTGAGTCGTGCGGCCGGGCAGGCGCCTGTGCCAGCAGGAAACCCTATCCCGGTCCCTGTCCCTGGCTGCCTAGCTTCGCCGCCCGCGGTCACAGGCCTGTCACCCCGGCTCCGCTGCTGCCTTTGTGGCGGGAGGGAGGTGGCCGGTGAGCTGCGGGGCAAGGGAGGCTGCGGCGAGGGGGCGCGTCCCGGCCGCTCCCCGAGCACGAGGGGACGGCTAGCGGGTCCCCGAGAACTGGGTGGACGGCATGTAGCAAGCCGGGAGGTGTCCGCGCAGAGGATGGGTAGAGTTGGGCTTGGGAAAGTTGAGAGTGGTCAGACGTGGTCAGGCGTTTGCTGGGGTCCACGCCAAATGTCACTTCGTCACACGTGCGTCTTCCGGTCATCATTTTCATTTCTCTAAGAGCGCTTCCGAACTGCTCTTATTCTGAATGAGACACAAAGGGTTGCGTTGACAGCTGACCGTGAAAATAGACAGCAAGGTGAGGTGTGCCCTGATCAGGCAGGGTGAAGGTGGGCGGTGTGTTAAGTCGGTGGATTCCTGGGGTCCTCCTGCGTTTCATTAAAAGGAGATTATCTGTATAGGTTCACCGCTTGAGTTTCTCATTGAAGCCAAGCCCAGGAAAAGGGCAGGATAGGGCTCTGTGCCGGAAGGCTGCTTCGTCAACTGAGTCGTGGTGCGACTCCTCCATCGTGTTCCTTTCTCTTCTAGAAACCCTAGCCCAGAACCGTGTTCCTGGCTAAAATAAAAAACAAATTTTGATTTCTACTTTTGAAACCGTGAGATTCTCCATCCCGCCTCCCTTAAGAAATCCTCCTCAAGTCCTGTTTCAAAAGAGCCTTTGCAATTTGAGGCAGTTCAAAAGAGGTTGACTGAATTTCTCACTTAAAAACTGCTCGCTCCTCTGTCGTGTTCTGGTAAAGCCCGAAATTCTGCTTTAGTTTAGTCACTGCTGTGATTATTTTTTCCTTTCTGAAAACTTTGGTGAAAATGCAATATGGAAAACTCACTAAAAAGAGAAAACTTAAAAATAATACACTCGCTAAAATAATAATAAAATTACATGCATATAAGTATGAATTTTAAAAGGAAATGTAAACTTTAATAAATACTGAGAACTAAATAGAAATTAGGAAACAATTTCAAGCAATATCAAAGAGTATACAGTGGAAATTAAACTCTTCCTTCCATAACTTCTCTATGAGGTAGCCACAGTTGCCAATTTATATGTATAAATTTTTGTTAAAATGAAAATGTTATGGAAATAGAGGAGAGAAATGGAATATAAGATTGCTCACATCTAGATGGATATGCATATTAATGATAACAATTACCAATTGAGGTCCTCTTGTGATGACAAAGTCTTATTTGGTGGTGGATACTTAACTACCTTGACAATCAGTTAGAAAGCTAAGTCTTGGAACGAGTGTTAAGTGCAAAGCAGAGCACCTTTTCTTAATGCTGGCTTTGTGACCTTTATCTCCCTCCACCTTGAACCTCTAGCAGAGCAAACAGTAGTTACTTTGTTCACCACAATTTTTTTTCTGAAAACACCAAGTAAACTTTTGTGTTCTCCCATTGACATAACATAAATAACAACATTTAAAGGGGTGGAGATACAGCTCAGAAATAGGGCGCTTGGTCTGAGACCTTAGGCCGGCTCTCCTCACACCACACACAGGCACATACACACTCTAAAGACAGATGTCACCAAGGATATGGAGGCCAAGTTTAAGATTTCTTTATCTCAGATAGGCCATACTTTCCTTGGGAAGGCTCTCCTGCTCCTGCTACGTGGTTTTTCCAGGGTCCTTCTGACTCCTCAGTTCTACCGTCTAAGTCTATTGTCTTAAGGTCTAAGTTCTGTTGGCTCCTAAGCTCTATTAAAGGAGTCAAGGTGTTCTAAGCCTAGCCAAGAATAGCCCGTTGGACTGTAGATAACGAAACAGTGGAATGATAAGGATTTTCTGGAGGCAGACTCAGAAAGGAGAGGCTAGAGATGCTTGAAGTAGGTTTCTGAAACAGTGGCCTGACTTTCTCACAAAACGTCTGTTTTTGCTGTTGGTGGAGGCCGACTCTGGGGCTGAGAGGACTTTTGCATGTCACCTTGGAGAGAGATTTCTCTTCACAATTCATGGTGCTATTTTAAGGAAAACCACTCTTCCCAAATGGTTACTTTTCTTTTTGCTAAAGTGGAAGTAAAGCCCATTTACCTCAAAGAGTCTTGACGATTTAATAGCAACTCTCAAGAATATTTAGATTACAGATACTCCTTACAGCTATGATATTTTGTTACTATGTAAGTATACACTCATATTCTTAGCAGGAAAATTTTCTGATCACCATGAAAGACCTCAGTTAAGAGATTTAAAATATATACTGAAGGTCGTAATTGCCAAAATCATTGCTATTAAGATGAAGGTCTATTCTACAAATGAATTACAACTAAATCTTAAAAATCTTAAAAGTGCTTGATTGGTGTGCTAAAATTATAAATTAGAAGAATGTGTTTGCAAAGACACTTAAATAACCTTGATTTACTAACAAAACTCCCCATAACTTAAGTAACAAGAACAAAATTATTCTAAAATGGCAATAGCCATCTCAGTTTCTTCCAAGTCTTGATGTGTACACAGATCTTTTTATAGATGACTTATGTTATAGATAAATTTTAATCTGGATTTTTATAAACATTCAAAAACAGTTTCATTATTTATAAGAATTCTGTAAATTTTTATGCAACAAATGCCCCATAATTAATGTTCTCTTTGGAGATTTTAAAGTAATTAAAAAATATGACCATCCTAATGAATGTAAACACTCTCCCTCTTTCCCTCTCAGACTTTCCTACTTTTACTTCTCTTTTTTTTCCCCTCTCAAAATACTTAGGATTTTTTTTTTCATTGTGGTTGTAAATGGGTGGATTCAAAGTTAGAAATTCTGGGTTCAAACTTAGCTATAACATATAATGAGAATACTGATCAAGTAGCTTATTTTCTAATAATTTAGCTTTGTAATCTATAAAACAGGTTATAATGGTAGTTCTGTAAAAGGTTAAAATAAAAAAGAAGTAACACATGAAAATGCCTGTGAACGTTCCCTCTTTTATTGATAAAGTTTCAAATTTCTGATGATTTGTAGCAATTAAATTATTAGTGTTTGGTCAGAGTAAAATTACACCCATTTCCCTTGATTTGTTCCTTTGATCTTGCGCATGGGAGAATAGTTTCCCTTTACAATATTTCTGTAGTTTTCTAAGTGGAGTTATGGAAGCATCAGTGCTCCCATGGTTTTGCACTGATTATATGATGAATGTATAGAAGCCAGTTACAACATTTGTGAAGAGTGCATTAAGTCTTTCAAGATAACCTTTTTCAGATCAATTATAGGTTTTTTTTTCTGTTTTCGTCCTATGCTTACCAACTATTATCGGTTTAATCTTGGGAAAGTTGCTATTAAAGTTAATGTCTAATATCATATATATATATCTTATCTTATTATATATATATCTTATTAAAGTAAGTGAAAAAAACAGTACTCTCCTTTTCTTTGAAGGGTTGTTTTATAAGTAGTGAAATTGTGATAACAATTTATGGTCTTTTTTCTTTCAATTAGAAATACTTCTAAAAAATCAGACCAAGAAAATTTATGACCTAATTGGGTTATCTTTAGGCAACAGATGAGTCACAAGGTTGTGGCCCTGACTAGAGTTCTTATGTAGTCAAGGTAGTTCAGTCTACACTAAAGCATGCTCTTGTAAGTTCTGGAGCGCCAGCAACCCTGATATTTTTGGCAAACACACACCCAGTGTGGATAAAGCTGCTCTTTGTGCCTTGAGCTCCAGGAGGGTTCTATTGTGTCCTCTTTCTTTTCTCTCATTCTTGACTGACTGACCACTCCTCCAAGTCCAGATGTGAAGTTGCACAATGACTCCAACTCAACTCCATGTTTATCCTGCCATACACTGCTCAGAGTATGGTTTCTGTCCTGTCTATACACGACAAAGCAGATAGAGAACTCAGTGTCTTTTCCTTGTACTTTGTCTGTTTTCAGGAGTCCCTACAGCAGATGCTGTAGTGACCAGCAATCAACCCTTGAGAAATTTTTGCTATAGGGAATCATGTCTTGGATCGCCTTCTCTACTCCTGGACACGGTTCTGTTTTTATGGTATCAGTTTGGAAGCAGAACCACTGCCTGTGTTGCTGTGTTTCTGTTTAGAAGGTTGGGACACTTTTTTGTTTTGATTCTTCTAATCTCTTGTGTGAGGGAATTTCTTGGTTTTTGTTCTAGAAAGTGGGGTTAACAATTACTGCTTTAGTTACTGACTTTTTGCATAGGATTTCTGTAAAGATGACATGAGAAAATAAATGTGGACTTATTTTAGGGGGAAAAGGCCCACACATCTGTACTAGGTTGTCAAAATTATATACCATTACAATCCTTTTAGGAGTGTATAACACTCCTCGTAGGCTTTGAGAAAACCTGAACTACTGAGTGAGCTTGGAGTTAGGTTTGGAGTCTAAGGGTGAACCCTGTACTGAGTGAGCTTGGAGTTAGGTGTGAAGTCTAAAGGTGAACCCTGAACTACTGAATGAGCTTGGAGTTAGGTGCGGATTCTAAGGGTGCACCCTGAACTACTGAGTTAGAAGCTTTGGGAAACAAAGTTACCAATCTGCATTTTAACAATCTGTATAATGCTGGGCAACTATTTTAGGGAGAAAGAAACTTCAACACTCACAAAAAAGTGTTATATGAGCTAAATATTAGTTGTAAACTGATCTGAAAACATAAAATCATTTTGCATGCTAAACACAGGATGAAAGAAAGGTAGCTATTGCTATTAGCTCCTATTTGTCATTTAATCTCTTAAAACTTCTTTCAGACAGGAATTACAAACTAGACGCCTGATGGGCTAGACACTAATGTGTGGGGTAACAGAACACCTGTAAAATAGTAACCCTTATTATTGCTGTAATGATGAACTTAGTGGCTAAGAAAGTCTGAAGGTGGCAGAGCCTCAAAAGCTCCTCTACCTGTTGCTATTTAGGAATGTGGGCACTGTGGCTACACCATTCGACAGTCCAGATAAAGCGCAAAGTTCACATTCTTACGTTAACTTAAATATTTTTGATGACAAAAAGTTGACTGAACAAACCAATCTGGAATCTAGATCACTTCCACCCTGGATCAAGCGATGTGGGGAGACATATTCGTAACCAACTGCTCATGGTGACAGAAGAAATCTGCTGTTGGTTACATGATAATGGAAAAGCATAATGAGATTACAGGCATTTCCCAGTGTTCAAATAATAAAACTTCAATAGATTAAAGTCTGCTGTTGCCAATTAGGTAAAGAATTGGCTGTTATCTTCTACTAAGAGTGAAGGCAAAAATTCAGATTTTTCTGGAAAGCAATTTGGCATCATGTATTAAGCCTTTATCAAACTGCCTACTGTAAGACATAGGTAGCCATTTAAACATGAATTAACACCTTCAAGCAAAGATTCCATTTCTCAGCTCTGCTGCTCACATTTTAAGGGCTGGAGAGCGACATGTGGTCACTGACCACTTGCTGGGGCATATAAATAAGAACAAGTAAGTTCTGTTGGAGGGCACTAAATTCTTCAGGAATTTCCCCCCCTAGGAGTTTGTTGGAAAGAAATAATTAAGCCTGATGTGGTGGTGCACAGCTGTAATCTGAGCTCTTAGGAGCCTGAGGCAGGAGGATCTGTGGAACTGGAGGCCGGCCTGAGCTAGGTAGCAAGACTGCATTTCAAAAAAAAAGAAAGTTTTTAGCCAAATGCAAAAGAAACATATGGCAAAATTATAACATCAAATATTAATCAGAGTAAAAATTTAGGGCTGGAGGAATGGTCCAGTGGGTCAAGCTTACCAAGCCAAGCCAGATGACCTAGTTCTATTACCAGAACCCTCACAGAGGAAGGAGAGAACCAACTCTGGCAAGTTGTCCCCTGACCTCTACACATAAACTGTGGCACCCACAGGTGTGTGCTGTGCACATACAGTAAATAAATAAATATACAAAGTTTAGAAAATCAGCCTACACGATCTCAAAGAACCTAGACAACAACATACATGGTTCTAATCTACATGGGAAGTAGAAAAAGACAAGATCTCCTGAGCAATTGGGAGCATGGGAGAGGGCAGAAGGAGAAAGGAAGGGAGGGGAGCAGAGAAAACTATATAGCTCAATAAAATCAATTTAAAAAAAATAAAAGGGGGAAGTTATAGCCTCAAATAAACAAAACAAAAAAATAAAATTTATTTTTCCAGTTAAAAAAAGTTTAGAAAGAATGTAAACACAAGGTTAAAAGGGAAAAATATCAGTCAGCAGTAAATATTTGGGAAAGTAGTGTTAAATATATTAAGTGAAAATATCTCTAATAGAATCCTTTTGCTTATTTAGGTAGATAGCTTAGGTACAAAAGATTATGGAGCCAATTCTTCTGAAAACACAGACAGCCTGTGGGTTCTTGTTAGAAATGTACATCCTGCAAGGCGATGGTGGCTCACACCTTTAATCTCAGCACTCAGGAGGTAGAGGCAGGCGGGTCTCTGTGAGTTTAAGGCCTGCCTGGTCTACACAGTGAGTTCCAGGACAGCCAAGGTTGTTACGCAGAGAAACCCTGTCCTGATAAACCAAAGGAAAAAGGGAAAAAGAAGTCCACATTCCAGCCTCCCTCGCTCCTCCCTGTGGTCTGTTGAATGAAACTCTAGCATGGACCAGGAATCTGTGAATTGATAACTCTGCCTCTATCTGTGCATCCCTCAAGCTGCATCTGTGTTACTGTGATGGAGTTAAAACTCCTGAGCTCTGTCTAGACCCTGTTCTCACTGTGGGGATACCACTGTGAAGTTAAGTGGCTCTCCATATTTGCTGTATGAGCAAAATGCTTAACCAGGGAAACGAAGTAAAGCATCTGCCTTATAGAGTGACTCCTTTAAATGGTGAAGTGCTGGAGAGGAAAACGGAAGAGTAGAAAGTGAGCCTGGGATTGCATCACTGAGAAGTAACACCTGAGTGGGAGTTTGCAGATTAGGTTGGAGAGGCAGACTTTTCAATTCCTGGTCTTCTCTGCTGTGCATACTCTGTAAATTTTTTGGAAGGAAATTAAACATCCCCAAATTCACCGTGTTTCAGGATCAATGCCTGTCATATTTGCTTGTGAAATGCAGTCACGCCTTACTGAATAAATGCTTCTGAGATGGAGCCTCTGAATGTGTCTTGTACCCAAGCACTTTTTATGGACATCAAAGTCTTAGAATTATCCCTCAACATAACACCCTACAGACCTAGTTTAGCAGCACGGATAATGGGAAGTTGCCATGGCTTCAGGCTAAAGTGTGAAGAGCAGAGTACCTGGTGCATTATTTTATCAACTGCACTGTTTTCACCGAGTTTATTCAATACAACCTTATAGTGTATTTAGGGGACTGAAAAATTATCCTCATTGATTATAATTGGCATCAGAGAGCAAAGGAAATGTCTCTTTTGACATTTTGACATGCCTCTACCCCTCCAAGTCTGTTCTCTTTTGTTTTAGTTTAAATTTTTACTTGATTTATTATCTTTCTGTGTGGGTGAAGAGCGCATGCCTGCCACAGCATGGGCGTGGGAGGAGGAGGCTATGTTAGCAGATCCTTCATCTTTCAGGTGTTGCTCTCAGGTCCTCGGGCTTACGGTTTACACAGCCAACCCTTTATTTTCTAAGCTATCTTGCCAGTGCCGTCTGCACGCCCACCCCACCTTTTAAAGATGAACTTCAGCCTCCCTCCATCTCTCTCTCCCTCCCTCCTTCCTAGAGAGGCATTGGCTCCCTTGGAGCGGGACTTAGAGGCAGTTGTGAGCTGCCTGATGTGGGTATTGGGTACTGAATTCGGGTCCTCTGCAAGAGCAGTATATACTCTTAACCTCTGACATATCTCCTCAGTCCTTAAAATATTAGTAATACTTTCAGAACATTTTGCAAATAATATGGTTAACTGCTTACAGAATCACAATTTGAAACAGTCAGTAAATATGAAAAATGCTTAGTTCCATTTGTTTAGAAATTCAGTAACAAATCATAATAAGCTATACCACTTGATGATTTTAATATACATTAAAATGTTAAAAATATCAGTAAAAAACAAAATGTCAGTTTTCTCACTGAAAAACGTAGGCAGATACTTTATTCTAAAATTTATATTAAAACTATGAAACAAAATTTTTCCCAGGTTTTCTGTTTGCTGAGAGAACTTGAGAGAAATCGAGTTTTATTCTCGTTTTTATTCTTTTTTGCTTATTTGTTTGTTTTTTGCTTTTTTTGAGACAGGGTTTCTCTGTGTAGCCCTGGCTGTCCTGAAACTCACTCAGTAGGCCAAACTGGCCTCGTACTCACAAATGGTGGGATTAAAGGTGTGTGCCACTACTGCTCAGCTGAGTTTATTCTCTTTTTTGCTTGGGCCAAAAATTAAAAGGTGAGACCAAAGTTCAGAAAATGATTCTTGTTAGGTCACCTCTTTTTTTTTTAATCAGTGCTGAGGTTTGAAGTAAGAGCCTCACTTGTGCCAGGCAAGTACTCTACCACTGAAGTACTCTTCAGAAATTATATTTTTGTTTGCATTTTTAGTAGTTCTTTGAGAATTTTGTACAATGTATTTGATCTTATTTACCCCCTCCCTTGAAGATTAAAAGGTGATATAAATGTTGGAGCACTCTATGCTTGAAACGTTTCTCTCCTATTTCTGAATGGAATGTGAGTGCCTGTCACAAGCCAGAGGCCAGTTTACTCCAAGAGACAACAGTGCTATGGTGTTTTTGTAACTTTTCCAGCTCACCCAGCTTGTTCAGCTTGCTTTCTATTTTATCCTGCATGTTCCCCGTGTCTTCTCAGGGCCAAAATTACAGCTAAAGTCAAAAAACAGTGTAGAACAACCACACTACAAGATTTTCCAAAAACATTTGGAGAAATTACGTTTTATTGTGCTTAAATTTTAAATAGAATTCTTTTAAAAAATTTTAAAAGTAGTTTATGAATAGTTTGCCTCAGTGTTTGTATATGTAACATGTACATGCCTAGTTCTGGAAAAGAAGAAGGTATCAAATCTCCTGGAATTGGAGCCACAGGTGGTTGTGAGCCACCGTGTGGGTCCTGGGAATCCTACCCAGGTCTTCTGCAAGAGCAGCCTGTCTTTAAACCACCAGGTCATCTGCAAGAGCAGCCTGTCTTTAAACCACCAGGTCATCTGCAAGAG
>LOJH01014060.1:6395-24385 GCA_001685095.1 Ellobius talpinus | reverse complement strand
AATGCCAGCTTTCTGGGCCATGCTGCCAGTGTGACCTCTGGCTCTTTCAGGAGACCAAGCATTTAAATGGAGTTTGTGAACAGCGTACTACAACTTGCTTAATGGCAACATAGACATGCTGAGTGCCTAAAACTAGGGCAATGAGTATGGCTTGCAGAGGCGATAAATTGACATCCACCAGACTTCCACCATGTTGAACTGCACAAGCAAGCAGGAAATATCATATATACCCTAGCAATGTCTCAGCTTAAATTTTTAAGAAGTGTTTATCATTTTAAGAAGTGCTCCTGGACAGTAAAGAATTACAGATATGCAATAAAGACAAATTCAGATGGAAAAGACCTCTAAATGGGTCACAGTGTTGGATAAATGTACACAGGCTTGGGAGAGAAAAGAAAAAGAGTAAAGAGAGTTGGAAAAGAAGTAAATCATTTTAAAAAATAAAATAAAACAAAGTAAAGAGACAAAGTAAGACACTCATAGATTAAATAAATAATAATAAGCCACCTAAAGATGGAAAATATACAGAGAGAATCTGGATTATGAATGTTGTGTGGTCTTTGAATTTTTTTTTAACTGTGAATGAGCTAAAGTAACCAACATATAAATTTTAAAGGTATCTTGATTTAAGAATTTGAGTATAAGGATATGTTGCTTTGGAAAAGAAGTTTGTCTTTTGTTTCCACATAGGATGAGAAACTGTGGATAGTTTCTAGACTAATGTGGTTTGATGGACCAAGATCTCATGAAAGGTTGCTGTGAACACCCCTAAAAATTACTTTACCCAACTGGTGACTGAGATGAAGCTAGCACACAGGATACACTATGAAAGACCTAATTAACATTAATCTGTGTGTGTGTGTGTTTATATATGATGTGTGTGATTATGGGCACATGGGTACATGTGTCATGCATGTAAAGGCCTGATAACAACCTTTTGGAATTCATTGTGGCTTCCAGGACTTGAATTCAGGTCATAAGATGTGCATTGCAAACACATCCACCTGGCAGGCCATCTCCCAGACTCTTTCTATTTTTAATATCACATTTCAAAAATATTTGATCTACAAAATTAAATATATTTATCTTATATTATGTTTTAAATATATATGAATCATGTGCTGTCTAAACCAAGCTAGTTATTACTTATTATGTCAAATACCTTAAACATTTTAATATAATATTTTCTCTTTAATTTTCATACATACATCGTGTAGGTTGAGCAAGGCTCACTCGCCTCCTGTTTATCTCCTTTGTTCCACGGACAGTCTCAGTTTCATTTCTGCTTCCATTTTATGTGTACAGACATGAATTTATTCAACTATAAATAACCCAGGAACCACAAATGAGAGAAAATGTACCTTTGTCCTTCTAAGGTTGGCTTATTCTCTTGATAGACTGCTCTTTTTGCAAATAGTTTCCCAGAAAAAGCATAGCTTCACTCTTCTTTATGGCTGAAAACCTCATTGTGACATGTTTCTGTGTGTGTGTATGTTTAATGAGAACACTTAAACTCTACTCTGCTAGCAATTTCCAAGTATAGCATACTGGTTAACTCCAGGCATCAAGCTGGCTTCTAAGCTCTTTCAAACTTTTTTCTTTTTTTGTTTTGAGACAGATTCTTCCTACATAGCTTGGCTATCCTGTCCATGAACTCACACTGTGTAGACCAGGCTAGCCTCAAACTCATAGAGATGACTGCCTCTGCCTCCTGAGTGCTGGGGTTAAAGATGACTGCTTTCAAGATTATTCTTCTTGTTTGAGATTTTGTGTCCTTCACCATTTTCTCCTCAATAACCCCCATTTCTGCTCTTTGTCTCACTGCATTTACTCACACACAGCTGAGGTCACATGATCACAAGGCATTTGTCTCTCTGGATCATCTCCAAGTTGCGTTTCCTTGGTACTATACCTAGATCAAAATAGCATAAATGCTATCATTTGGGGAACAATCAGCTTCTATCTTTCTCTGTCAGTTTTCATCTTTTATTTGGGCATACCATAAAAGATTTGTTTTACAAGTATCTCTAATAGTCTGTCATACGTTATCACCTGGCACAGTTAATTTGCGTAGCACTTAGAAGATGTGTCAAAATCACTGTGAGCATGCTAAAATAAGACATTTTCTTTACCAAGCTTGTGCAAAATGATCTACATATTTGTGTTTCCAGACTACAGACATAGAAAAGGAGGTACGAGAAACATCCTTTTCCTTCTGACTAGAAGGAAGCTAGTTAATAAAAGGCTATTGTCCCTAAACCTCAGTGTGAAGCAAGTGTGTAGCATGTGCGTTGCAGAAATAACAAAATAATGGGAATGCATGGCCTTCTGGTTCTGAGGCTGGCAGTTAAAATCATATCTTTAGATTGATTCCTCTGAACACCGGGATGGAGAATCTATTTGGGCTTTTCTCCATTCTCCCGATAAGGAGGGTCTTCCTCTTGCTCTTTCTCTTATTTTTTAAAGCCAGGCAGGGTCTCTTCCTGAACCTGGCGACCACCATTTAGGACAGATTGGATGCCCATCAAGGTGTCTTCAAACTGACTTCTTAAATCTTTCATTTCAAGAAAAAAAAGTCTATGACCTATGAAAAATGTAAATTCCATAGCAACTGTTTTAATTGATTCACAACTAGGATTGAGTTGCAAAGCAGAACCTGCCATTTCAGGGCTGGCAGCATTGCAGCTGCTCTCTGACCCCTGGGGCTTGCTACTTGAAAGATACTGTAGCCTCCAACCCAGGGAAGGAAAGGATCATTCACTGTCTTTGCAAATCCGGAGACTACCCATGGAGAAGTGTTCAAAATAGTCTACCCCAAACCCTGAGTAAAGGATGCGTGAGAAGTGAGTGCTCTCTTACTGCCTGTGCCAAAGGCCACTGGTTTCCATGTGTATGGAGTCTCGCTGCACCCACGGCTTTGAATAAACCCCTTATAGACACATAGTCAAATAAGCAGTTTTTAAAAATAACCAGGTAATTAACCCAATATAGATTTACTTCAATTGTTCAAATAATTCTCAACCCCCCAACTCCTTTCATTGGGTAAGGATAGATAACTTGTGGTGTGGTGGGATAAGATAGAACAAAGAGCTAAGAATTAAGGAAAACCATTTCTCATAGTCACTGCCCCCAACATTATTTCCTGTTCAAAGTTGTCACTTTGTGGGGGAGCATCCTAAAGTGCTTTTTCTTCCTCAAGACCTATGTTGGATTCCTAACACCAACAGTAGATGGTTCAGTTCACAGCCACCTAAGACACCAGCCCTGGGGGAATCTGACTCCATCTGCTGGCTTCCAAGGGCACCTAAATACGCTTGGCATGTGCATATCCAGACACACATA
The DNA here is from genome assembly GCA_001685095.1 of Ellobius talpinus. Taxonomy (NCBI): domain Eukaryota; kingdom Metazoa; phylum Chordata; class Mammalia; order Rodentia; family Cricetidae; genus Ellobius; species Ellobius talpinus. Next base: position 21,043 of record LOJH01014060.1, on the reverse strand, counting down.
AATAAAAATAAAACCTAAAAATTTAAACAAAACTGCTTCCTAGGTCAGTGATTTGTCTCAACAGGTGAGGCCATCTACAACTAAGTCTCATGACTGGAACTTGATCCCCAGAACCCACACGGTAGAGAGAGGGGTAGAGAGAGAAGTGACTCCTGTAAGTTATCCTCTGACCTACACACACACACACACACACTCATACACACACACTCATTCACACACACTCATGCACACACACACTCATACACACACACTCACACACACACACGAATAAATATAATTTTGAAAAATCCTGCCACTCCAGTATCAAGTTACTAGTGCAACTACACGGTGAGGGCTTGCTCTGAAAACGAGGCTCAGACAACCCTCTACCAAGAAGAGAGTTCTTCCAGGGGTCTACAGAAAGATCTAATTATAGTTATGTCTTATTGATAATTTTGTACGTCCTTAGAATACATTTGAAGGTTAGTAGTGAAAAAATATGTCCTGTGAATGAAAGGCCACACTGTCGTCAAATAGCTGACTCCATTCACAAAACGACTAAATTATAGTGGTTCAATCAGAGGCAGTTGAAGCATTCCCTTATAGTAGGAAATCTAGCTCTTGACTGTGTGTGGTAGTGATACCAACTGCTCATTTTAGCACTGGGCTCAGCATTTGACTCTAAAAATTAATAGCATTTTGTTGCCTTCCAATAAAACACACGAAAAATACACACAGCTGGGTTAAAACAACATGTTCTTCACTGAAAGCAGAATTTGATGATCAGGTGTGTACACCCCAAAGCAGGAAAAGCCAGTTGCCTGGCACACCAGCACTGCCAGATGGCAGGGTGGCTGAGAGTTTTAATCCTTCGGGGGAGGTGTGGGGTCACTGGCTTCGGATGGTCCAGCTGTTGACTCTCCCTGCCTCTTTGTTTCAGAAGCACAGTCTGGGGAGCCTAACCTCTAACATAGGCTCCCTCTCCCCGCACCTCCTGCCTCGTCCTGTCCCTGTTGCATTCCATTTACCCACACTGCAAGGCCAACAAGCTCTGACGTTCCTGCTTTCCTTCCTGACATACCCAGTCTCTCGACATTAGTGAGATGGAATCAGAGTCGTTTGCTTTCCAGCCTGCATGGCCCCCGGTCCAGAGCAGCTGGAGAGGGTAACACGATTGAAGAGCTTGCTAAGCCTAATGGCCCTTGGGTCTTTCCTAAAAGATACAGCAAGCAAACATGCCAAGTGCTATCTGTAGACAGGTAGTGTCATTGTCCTGAGAGAGCGCTTACAGTGCTACGTCCACACCACGAATTCTGATCTCGAATACAAGTTGAAGAAGCACCCCTGGCAAGAACAGTTGCCACTCCGGATCATGGTCCGGCTCTGAGTTCCCTGCAGGAGAGGGGCGGGCCCAGTTTGTCGTCCTCTGCAAATGCGTGCGGACAGGGTTTTAGATGGACCGATATAAGATACATCATCTTAATTATTGTGCACGCAGACTGACGAGACGGGCACAGTGCAGGAACAGCAGAGAGTCACTCTGCAGTTCGCTGGGGGCCAGGTCTCTTTGCAAACGCGTGACAAAAATGCCTTGCTGATGATAAATACAATGCCTAGTTAGGAGATATGTAGAGAACCCCACTAATACACAGCTAAATGTACCCGGAAAGTCGCTGGATGATCCTGCTTATCTGGAGGGACATCAATTTAAAAAAAAAGCTGTTTCTATGAAGTTATGTAGGCATTTTCATATTAAAAATATGAACTCCATTCTGAAATTTTAATTAAATAGTTATTGTAGCAACTGCCTTATTCTAGAGGCTTCTCCAACACTTGTTTCAAGCAAAACACAAAGCAGATGAATTCTGACTTCCTTGACAAATGAAGTTGTGTGTGTGACTGTTCTCCAATCTCCACTTGAGCCATAATTTAAAGTTTTGCACCAAAGTCGCCTCCAATGTGTTAAAAAGTACAATTTTCTATTTTTCCTTTGTAGTTTATTTACAAATTACTGAAGATGAAAAATTCTTCTGGTGAATTTAATATTTAAAAAGTGTTGATTTGTAAGGATCATAACTTAAATGCTCCTTTGTATTATATGCCTTGAAGAGCTAATATTACATGGCTAAAATCTTGGTTTTAAATTTTTATAAAAATATATAATCAAAAAATTTTATTTTAAAAAATTAAAATATTCCATTCTGTGAAAATAGTTTTATCTTTACTGCATAGCTAGTTGGAATTTTTATTATTATTTTATAGTCATTAAAGTATCTTTATAATTGTGAAATGTTGTACATTATAGGACAGACTTATCGATGTCATAAACCATGTCTGTGTCAAGTGGAAGTGGCATTATTTTTATAATACCAAAATTTGAAACATATTTGATCATTAGCTTTTTCCTGTGCCTTGGTGCCCTATTTGTACAGAGTAAGGTTTTTAAAGGAACGGAATCTTAAGTAAGCCATTATTTTAGTTGCTTAAAATATCAAATGCATCTACTTGGAGGGCTACAAGTCTAGGATTGTATAAGATTTTGAAACATGAAAAAAATTTAAAGCTTTCTTTCTCCTCAAAGAAGCAGATATATTTTAAGCTTAGAGTCTTTATAGAAGCAGACATTTTCTCTCTGTGGCTGTGAAGGCTGGAAAAAATACTTGTGGGCAGCAGAGGGGGAGTCAGGGGGCCCAGGAGCTGCTTCTGCCTCTTCTTACCTGAGAGAGAAATGGCCACCTCTTCTAGCCATCACTCTGGGTCTTAAACAGGTTGACCTACAGCCCTGGAAACCCTATAACCTCAATTTTTAAATGGTACGCTCTTTGGACCTACTTGTGCTGTGACACCATTCCCTTTGCCTTCCAAGTTAAGAAAATTACTTTTAGCAGGTCATAGTAAAGGCGGATTATTACATAATTGGAAGAAGCATGTTCCATTTTTCAGGAGGCAGAAGGCATTATGGAGGTGTGCGCAGATGTGTTTTCTTTCTTCTCCTGGCATTTACACCAGGGCCCTGTGTTCCTTTTGGATAGAGACAAGACTTCTCAGCACCTATTTCGCCTCCAATTTAATGAAGTTGTTAAAGTAGCAAGACTGACAGGTTAATTATCCTTTATAAAAGGGGGACAAATTGAACTGTGTCTTTCCATCATTTTTTGATATATCCGGAAGCTCCAGAGGTGCCCAGACGTGGCTCTGGTGAATAGAACAGCTAATCCACTCTGCAATTCTTCCCTGACCCCGCTCTCCCCACCGGGGCCTCGGTATATTGCAGCTCGTTTTTTGTTTCACATTCAACAGATCCCACTTTATTATAAATTCAGAAGGATTTTTTCCCCTCTCTCTCCATATGTTGGCTGACAGCTCCCCTGAAATAACTGATGGCTAAATTTAAACTCTGATGAAAATTAACCCAAGTGTTAAATGCAAACAGGAGCTGCTTGGAAGAGAAAAGAGTTCTCGTGGTAGGTGCCAAACAGTGGAAAATGTGTGTAAATTAACGGAGCCTCGCTGGTGACAAGCCGTCAGGCAGTTTGATGACCCTCGCTAGCATTCTAGTCCCGCTGAAGTTGGCCAGAGGGCAGAATGGACAAGTCCTGCTTTTCAAAAAGACCGCGGGAAGCATGACAGTAGCGCTAACTAGATCATCGAAAGTTCATGGTCAAATAAGAGAGGCTTTTTTTTCCCTCTTTTGCAAAGCTTTGCACTAAGCAGAGTTTGCAGACAGGAGAGCAATGGAGAGACATCACATTGCAAAATGATCAAGTGAAGAGACGGAAGCCAGTGGGAAAAGATTTTTCAAAACAAACCGGCTGATTTTAAAGTTCACGTCGAGAAATTGGCTTTGTTGAGCATACTAAGCATTTGGTTTCAAACATTTCTCCTCGGGAACGTGCCGTTCACAGAAATGACACTTGCACTTCTCGGCTTTTTCAGACGAAGATATGTAAAATATGCAATGTTCCCAAAAACTCATTGAAAAGAAACAGAAGTCTCATCAAATGTAACTTTGTTTCCTATTGTGACATATCAGTGACACTCGGAATAATTTGAGGAAAAGAGTTCAATATTTCATCATGTTTCTTAGAAGGGGACACTGTTTTTCTCCTTTAAAACATAACATTTAACTAATAACATGCTATATGATGATGTAATAGTAGACAGATATGGTGGGCAAAAGAACTGCATTCAGTCTGGTCTCAGGATGTCAGCAGTCCTGTGACCTTGAACAGTGAGCCAGGCTCAGTTTGCTCATCTCTGAAACAGTGGAGCAGTAATGAGAACGAGTGCGAAGACTTCAGCCTCTTGTAGGCCAAAGCTCACCCTGAATGTGCCAGAGATGGACCCTTAGCACAGAACATGAGATCTGGAGTAATAAAGGCGCCGAGTCCATCCTGCCCTGCTGGCATGGGGCACAAGCTTGGTGAAAGACAGAAGAGACTACCTGGTTCTCTCCCAGGTGACTGTGAAAAGTCACATTTCACGTATGGTAGTAAATATCAGCTGTGTTCTTCATAAGCTGTCCTACGCAGCTACTGACTTCTATCTTGTGGCTTCTTCCCCCTCCATCCGAAACCCATTCTTGGCACCTCCGGCCCTCCAGCCTCTGTTATTTGCTGTGCCTTCCTTCTGCAGCCTTCAATAGCCTGGGAATAGCAGCAGAGAATGGAGAAGATTGGGGTTTCCAAGGGCCAGCACATCAGAAAAGCAATGAGATGTGCTAAGTACGAAAGTAAGCCCCCAAAGCTGGGAAATGACACAGTATGGATTTTGTTCTAGGACTAAGTGACAGGTATCTGGAGCCCCCATTCCTTCGGCATGGCAGACGGCTGAAAACAATGACTGCAGGCAAAACCCACTCATTATAGACAGGCTGCCTCCAGATTCAGAAGTTGGGGGTTTCTAGGGCCTCATCTCTCCTGCTCCTGGGGGTGCAGGGAGGTATTCACAGTGTCAAGGCCAGCCTTAGGTAGAGTTATCTAGCCAGTAGCTGGGGTTTTCATGCCAAGGTTATTACACACTGACATTCAACTCCTCCTGTCTGCACGTATGTTATCTCCACGTGACCTTGCTGAGAAATGATTAACTTCTGATGCCCAAGCTATTTCCTCTTTTTTTTTTATAAAGATTTATATTTATTTTTATGTATGTGTGTGTAATCTGCATATGTGCAGGTCCCCAAAAAGGCCAGAAGAGGGTGTCAGGACCCTGGGAACTGAGTTACAGGTGGCCTGAGCCATACTACTTGGTTGCTTGGAATTGAACCCGGGGCCTTTGGAAGAGCAGCAAGAGCTCTTAACTGCGGAGCTGGCTCTCCAACTCCCAAGCTACTGCCTTCTTTTGTGGCTTCTCTCTCTGGCTGCATGGGGAGTCTGTGTGGGTCTACTAGCTGCTCAGCGAAAGCTCACTTCTCTTCTGAGGTCTGGCAGGGTCGTTGGAAAAGTCACACGTTCTTTTGCTATTCTGTAGCTGAAAGACAGCATCACACCCAAACCCTGAAAGGAGAAACATGAAACCACAGTTGGTCATTGTATTTACTTGGTAATCTGCCTGTCAGGGTGTGTTAGAGAGAGACTCGTTCATATAAAAAAGGGCTCTGTAAAACAATTTTTGTGTTCTCATCCTGGTGAAATATTTGCTCTCTCTTATTCTACCCTACAAGCAATTCTCTGTGATTTCAGCACCTGCTCGTCTCGGCAGAGCTCTAAGGCAATTTCCTGTTCAGATACGTAATGAATTGGTATATGCGCAAGCCTTCTAGACACATGTATGTTCATTTACTCAAACATTCTCAGAACAAGCAGCTCACGACGGTGCCCAGGTATGGTCTTCTTTTCTACAAAGTGGCCAGAAATACTGTTTAGGTGTCTGTTTACTTTATTTTGCAACAAGGTCTCCTTGTAGCCCAGGTTGGCCTCTAAGTTACTCTGCAGCCAAGACTGATTTTGAGCCCCTTGATCATCCTGCCTCAAGGTCTCCAAGTGCNCCCCCCGTCTTCTGGTATAGTTTCTTAGAGTTTCCCTCTAGTCCAGCTGTATTTAAAGAGCCTTGTGTACTCACACCCAGCAAGGCATCAAAGAGCCTCTGCAGTCAGACAGAGACAGGGCCAGGTGCCAGGAAATCATGGAGAGATGGCTCAGGAGTGACTGAAAGCAATTGACATCTGATGGCCCAGCAGTGGCCTCTGCCAGGACAGCAGGGAGGGGTGTTTGTCCTCAGTGGACCCATCCCCACATCACCGCTTGCATTAATTGGTGCTCTCACGGCAGGGGAGACTGGAGATTGGCAAGGCTGCTGTGCTGTCTGCTTGGCCAGAGTCAGGGTCCCAGGGCAGCTGGGGTACAAAGGGTCCTGAGATTTGCAGAAAGTTAGCTGCTGACTCAGCTCAGGGCAGAGTGACATCAGAGCCTGGGCCCTACTGTGAACTGAAACTCAGCATCAACAAAGAGTGAGTTATTTTAAAAATCAGCCATGGCTCATTGGCAAATAGGAAAAAGAAGCATTTAACCAAGAAAATAACTTTGTATAACTTACATTGATTTTTTTTAATGAAGATTTTCCCATCTTGGTTGTTCTTAAAAAGCACCTTCTGCTTGCAACAAACTTCAGGACTAGCGTTCTCCTACCTCCAACTCAGTCACCATCATTTCAGTTACATTGGCTCAGATATTCTCTTTTTACTCAGCTACATTGGATAGAATAATTGATGGGTGAACTGTGTCCATTTCTTTGTACACTAAAAATTATGCTTATCTGCTTATTGTATACAATATAAATACCCAGTGTATATTCATGTCACTCCTGTGGTCTCTGCGCACATGTGTAATGAATTCAGTATCCCTCTACAGACCAGATCAAGTGATTCAAAGACTCCTGAGGGGCCATGAGGGCCAGCCTTCCCGTCTCAGGATGGGGGATCTGCTGATAATCTTGGATCATATAAACATGTATTTTTCTCTTTGTGAGCTTCAGTGACTACATCGCACCTTTACACCACTCTAGACCACAGATAGGAGATGTAGGCTTATTTCTAACCAATCAAGATTGTCTTTTCCTGAGTGTCTCTGCCACCCATCTCATTAATGAAACACTAACAAGCTAAATGAAATACAAATTCACCTAGTGTAATAGTTAGACTTTAAAGGTCTATCAATGATGCATTAGTGTATATCCCTTTTATATGGGTGACTTAACAATGGTGGGGAGTGTGATCTGTTTCATAATTAAGTGCATCTAAAAGGCTATATATATATATATATATTTATATATATAGACATAGAATTGTGTTTAGAAACAGAAAACTGGAAAACAAAGGCAGGATCCCTGAGCACAGGCTGCAATCCACATCACTTATTTTGTGTGCAACCACAGTGTCCTCTTTCTTCAACTCAGGTAGGACAATTGTCCTTCTCTCTCTTTCAGGGAAGCACACATTAGACCTTGGCCTTGACAGACAACTCAGACAAGTTGAGCTTTTAGAGCAAGGCCCAAGATGGGCTTTTCAGAGACAACTTGATATATTTTGGACAGCTATTAAGAGAAGAAGCCCAGTCCCACTGGGATTGCTCTATCAGATTGGCGATATGCTCATCTGAGGCCTTGTATATGGTAATTGTTCTTTTGTTTCCTAGGCACCCAGACCCAAACAATCAAACAGACATTATTTTAATTACAACACTGTTTGGCCAAAAGCTCAAGTATATTTCTCGCTAGCTCTTATATCTTAAATTAACCCATTTTTATTATTTTGTATTTTACTACAAGGCTCGTGGTTTGTTACCTCTTGCTTCTTGGGCAGCTACATGGCATCTGCCTCCTTCAGCAGCTACATGGCATCTCTTTGACTCTACTTACTCTATATATCTCTTCCAGTCTGGCTATATTCTGCCCTGCCATAAGCCAAAGCAGCTTTATCCATTGGCCAATAAAAGCAACACATATACAGAAGGACCTCTCACATCATGTGGTAGCTCCCATGTATCTTGCAACAAGCTAGCTGGTCAAGGACTCCAAAGTAGAGATGGCTTAACTGGATTTGACTACATCTAGTGGTGAAAGAAGCTAACTCTGGATCATTTCACTTACAGGGGCTCAAATATTCCCTTTTATTCAGCTACTCATGCACATAAACAATGTAACAGATGAACTATGTCCATTTCTCTATACCACCTCATTGTCCAAATCTTTTTCATTTAGCGCAGCATCATGTTTAAAACAGGCATGTGTCCATAAGCTACTAGAGAGATTACAAGTATTATTCACCCGATAATTTCCTATATTCTAGACAATGTTCCATTTCCTTCTCACAGCCACCCTTTAGGGTAAACAATACTGTTTACATTTTAAGGCAAGAAAACACTGATACAGAGATTTAAATGAGTCAGTCCAAGTCACAGGAAGTGATTGCTTTCAAATGTGAACTCAGATTCTAAATCCTGTAGCTATTATCTTTTGTTTGTTTTTCCCCCAACACAATATTTTTATTGATTATTTGGGGGTTTCACGTAATACACCCTGATAACATTTACTTCCCAATCCTCCCAGGTTCTCCCCCTACTTTTGTGACCAAAGAAGAAGAGGAAGGAGGAGGAGGAGGACAACTAGGAGCAGGAGGAGGAGAGTCCATTTTGTGTTGCTCATATACTCCTTACAGGAGTGTGGTCACACTCTCAAAGGCCTGCCACTTAAAGAAGACTGAGTCCTTCCTCACACAGTTTTGGCTTAATTGAAGGGAAAAATAAAGCAAACACAAATTTCATGAGAAAGAAAGCATTTGTTTTTCTGTTGTGGTTCTAGATACACATATCATATATTTTATATGTATCATGAATGTTTGTATGTGATTAATTGTGGACATGCTTTCTCTCAACTCCACTGTGTGGTCTCACAAAGTGGCTACCAAATGTACCTCACTCAGGGTTCTTCAGATATTCCTTTTGTGGGTCTGGAGATTTTTTGGTGGGTAAGGACACCTGCTACCCAAGCATAAGGACTGGATTCAGATTCCCATATCTGTAATCCCATTATTGGGAGCTGGGGTCCAGGTGAGAAGGTTGAGGCTCACTGTCCATCCAGTCCAGCAAGCTCCACATCTAAAGGAAATAAGCCTGGGAGTCGTAGAGTAGGTTGAGCAATGCTCTCCTCTGGCTCTTCCTTGCTAACACATACTCGCAAATATATGTGCTCACATATACATACATATACCTTACACACACACACACACACACACACGAATGGGCAGATGGACACATGAACAGACACACACACTCAAGCACACTAGAGTTGAATGTAAAAACAAACAGGTCTAAATCAGACTAATTAGAGGGCCATACATTCTCAGGGCAGTAGGCGGTTGTGTTCAAGAATAGAGAAGGGCTTAACCTTCAGAACACTTTACCTAGACCCCCATCTTAGGATATCCCTTCCCTATACCCCACAGCCCCCAACTCTTTCCTTATGGTCTGGCAGCCTGGTGATTGCTGTCCTCTCCTTAATCTTTACTTCTCATGTGTGTGTGTGTGTGTGTGTGTGTGTGTGTGTGTATGTGTAAAAGATTCTGAGTTCAACTCTACCATGCTTTTACTCTTTGCCTCTTGGGCCTAGCACCGTGCCCCATGCATGAATGCTGGCACACTGCTTGCTCACTTCTGCACTGGCTTGGCATTTAGTCCATGGTCACCTCTGAGGAGAAGGATTTGCTCAGTTTAAAGTTGCACCCCAGGGCCTACCATGGAGTAGCAGGCTCTCATTAAACATATATTTAAAATGCTGTTTTGAATGAAATCTTTTAAGTAAAATAAAGAAGTTCTGATAAAAAGCTGAGTATGGTGGTGCATGTTCCCAATCCTAGCAAGTATGAGGAGACCAGAAAGGCTAAAAAATTCAAGACCAGTCTTGGCTGCACAGCGAGTTCAAGGCCAACTATGATGCTCCAGACCCTCTGTCACTAACACAAACACAGCAAATGCCTGTGAGTGCTTTTCTACAAACATACGGCATTGGTTACCTTTCTGTTTCTGTTGCCATGGTAAAACCCCATGACCAAATGTGGTTTAGGAAAGAAAGGCTGATTTTGGCTTTTCCAGAGAGACGGAGTCCATAACTGCAGGGATCACTTCCTGGCAACAGGAAAAGGAAGCTGGTTGATGCTATTTTCATTCACATACAGGAAGCAAAAGAAAGGAATGGGAAGTGGGAGGAGACTAGAAAGCCTCAAAGCCCACACCCAGTGACCTACTTCCTTCAGCAAGGCTCCACAGTCCAAAATCCAAACTTTCCCCAAACAATGTCTTCAACCAGTAGCCAAATGTTGAAATATCTGAGCTTCCAGGGAACTTTTGTGGTTCAAACCACCACAAAAACTAGGATTTTGAAGGAAAGCTTGGCTTCTATGCCTTGAATCCACTTTGTGGACTTCATAGCACCTAGTTCTATGCTTCTCTCAGACAGCAGCCAACATAGAACAGCTGGGAAAAGTGCCCCCCCCCAGTCACCTCCTACATTTGCTACTTACCAGTTCTGTGGCTGTTGGAAAGGCAGCCACTGAATTGTCATTTAAGAATGAGCACTGAACTCACAACAGAGATCACATCAGGAGAAGCCACACTGCCTGGGCTTGGCTGGTCACATGGTTTGGGAAGATGATCCTGCTTGCAGACTGCCTCCCAGGAGGATGTGGAGCCACGGCTCCCTATTGAGTCTGCTCTTGCACTATCAGTGTTCTATGGGAACATTTTCTGTGTGAATCATGTCTTCGTTGATGTCCCTCCACCAAGTCATACAGTAGGTGATATGCCTTCTTTGATGTTCCCACAGTCGTGCAGTAGGTGGCATTTTAGGGTGGTTGCATCTGGCGATAACCATCGCTGGGCTGAGACCAAAGTATCACATGTCTGTAACGTCACTGCTACTGCCAAACCCAAGTGTAAATTATGCTGTACCGAAGATAAAGATGCTGGGCTCCAGGACCATGAAGATAAAGATGCAGGGCTCCAGGACCATGAAGATAAAGGCACGGGGCTCCAGGACCATGAAGATAAAGGCACGGGGCTCCAGGACCATGAAGATAAAGGCACGAGGCTCCAGGACTACGGCGGTGTGGTACTCTTTCAAATCTTCACCATTGTGAGGACTATGTTTATTTTTAATTTTCTGTTTGACCCAACCCAGAATCAAAGGAAGGGAGTTTCTGTGAAAGATACCTGTTTTGAGCTGGTCTGTAGGGATGTCTGTGGGGGGTTGTCTTAGGTAATTGGTGTGTGAAGACCCAGCACACTGATGACACACTAGGGATGACCAAGGTTTTGGGGTGAGGGATGTCCTAAATTGAGAGTGCAGAAACATAGCTGAGCAGGAGCAAGGGAGTGAACAAGCATTCCTTTCTCTCTGTTCCTGTTTGTAGGTGTAGTGTGAGTATTGGCTTCAAGCTCTTGCCACTGCCATCTTCTTCCTAGTAGGATGGACTGGACCCTGAAACTGTGGGCCCTGAAACGTTGTTGCTTTTTGTTGGGCATGGTTTCTTGTTTTTGTTTTTTTTTTAATCTCAGCACAAAAATAAAGCTAGAACAGGAACTTTGTACTGACCAGAGTGAATACAAGTTTGCTAATATCCTCCTCACAGACCTCTTGCCTTCAGTTCCTCAGGGGAATGCTGGGATTTTCTCTTTCAAATGTTTGTAGCACTGAGCACAGGCAAGAGGCAGGAGCCCAACACTCTGTATCCATCTCTAGATCCCAGAGCTGCAGTGATGTTAACTGTTCAGGGAGTCCCGTAGGTAGGGACAATAGGGAAATGTGGTCTGGCCATAGTATCCTAGGGCTAACAAAACCAACAACTGCCAATTTGCTAGAATGTGTCACCCCGGTTCTGTAGTTCAGAAAACTGAGTGAGGGTCATGCTTCCTTCCTCTCAAGCAGTGGTTCTCAACCTTCCTAATGCAGCAACCCTTCAATACAGTTCCTCATGTTGTGGTGACCCCCCCAACCATAAGATTATTTTTGTGCTACTTCATAACTGTAATTTTGCTAATGATATGAACTGTAGTGTAAATATCGGTGCTCTCTGACAGTCTTAGGTAACCCCTATGTATGGGTCGTTTGACCCCCAAAGGGTTGCCACCCACAGACACGCTGCTCTAAAGTCTCTAGAAGACCTCCCTGGCTTCTAGTTCCTTGGCTGGAGAAGTATAATACCAATTTTTCGATAGTGCTCACCTCCGTCTCTCCATCTCCAAATTTCCCATTGTTATTAAGACATCATTCATATGGGAGTTAAGGTCTGCCCTGTTCCAGTATGACCACATTTTAATCAAATCTGCTGTGACCCTATTAACAAATAAAGATACATTCTGAAGAACCAGGATTTAGGATTCCCAGGATGGGTTTGGAAACTCTGCCATTCTTCCCACAACAAGCCAAGCCCAGAGCCAGCAGCTCACCCCCTGCCTCCAGCTCTGTATGGGCACAGCCACAATGGGGGCCAGGGGTGCCCTTGGTAACTAGGCCCTAGTAGGACATCTTTTACTCCAGTTGCTTGAACGTGCAATTTGGCTGCACTTTAAACCAATCGTACACTCCCTGGGCTGCGGGAGAGGAAACAGAGCAATAACTAAACTTCAAAACCTATCCAGGGAGGCATCAGGAGAGAAGCAAAGAAATAAATGGCCCAGCTGCCCTGTTATTCACTGAGCAGGGAACGCGGTGGTCTTCGCCGGCTTCCCAGTAACTTCGGCCCGGGAAAGTGAACTAGATGAAAACAGAAGCCTGCTAAGCTGCTGTTAGAATGCGCTGTGACACTCGCTTTAAAACATGTAGAAGTGGCTCACAAATTCCATTACAGCAATTACCGAACTTCCCTGCAGCTACTTTTCCCAGACAGGGAGACAGGAAGCCACTGAGTGGAGAATAGGGACTCCAGGCTGCAGGGCCCAGAACACCCTGCAGTCTGGGTCGGAGTGATGTGATTGTCACTGCCGCCAATACCAGAGAAAGCAGGAGAGTCACCATGTGACAGCAGATCACAGGCCACACATAGCAAGAAAGGCACGGGAAAGAGAAGCAATGATTCAAAAGTAAAGTAGATGTTCGTTGAATTTGGAAGCTCTGCCTTGTTTCCATGTGGACTCATAACTTTGGGCCAAAGGATCCATTGTGCCCCTATTCCCTTCTTCCTTCTGAATTGTAAAATGATTGGTAGAGATCAGAGCCTTTTGTATTTGGAAAGGAGAAACTTTGTGAAACAGCATGGTATACTTGTACAGATACTGGGGGAGGGGGTGTCTGGGGAGATGGATCGAGCATAAGGGCTTGCCTTGAAAGTGTGAGGACTTGAGTTCTTTCCTACAAAACCCAAATAAAATAATAAGTCAGGCACAGAGGCGCCTGCTTGGAAGCCCAGCTTTAGGAGGCAGAGGCAGATATGTCCCTGGTGCTCACTGGTCATCTAGTGTGGCTCACCTGGAAAATGCCAGGCCAATAAACAATCTCTAGAAACAAAGTGTGGGGCACCAGACGAATGACAGCCCAGGCGGTCCTTCCCAAAGTAAAGCCAAACTCCAGTAGTGTAAATCACTCAATAGCCAATGTCTGGGACTCACTCACGATCTTCTGGGCTCCTCCACAGGACCCACCTGGGTCATTTCTCTGGCTTTACCCTCTGCAACACACAGCTTGTGTTCTAGGCTCAGGCCAGGTCTACTCCATGGTTGTTGCTGTTCTTGGCAGTCATCCCATGGTACTGACATCTCCAGAACACTGGGATCTTTTGTTGCAAGTGGGCTGCATCTTCACCAATAGCCTCTCATAGGTTCTCTTTATGGTGCCAGACCTCAACCTTCTCCATGACCTCTTCAGTCCTGGGACTTCTACTGCTACTCCATCTGCACCTTCTCTAGCGGCCTCTCCTGGTCTCTCACAGTGCCAGGTAACCAGAACTACAAATTCTTAACCCAAAATAACAAAGGCTTTGATAGAGTCATTAAGTGACTCTCAAGCTTTTCTCTGAAATGCCACAAGCCAGGCCCCCATGCTCCCACAGGACAGCTCCCCAAAGTTTGAACACTCGATGGCTTTTCTATAGAGTTCAAAGTTCTAAAGTTCTTTCACGGTTCTCCCAAAAAACACATGGTTGGGTTTGCCCCAGCAATACCCCTCTTCTCATACCAATTTCTGTCCAAGTAAAGGTTGCCATTGTTGTGATAAAAAAAACCATGACCAAAAGCAACTTGGGGGGAAAGAGTTTATTTAGCTTAGGCTTCCAAAAATGAAGAGATTTAGGAAACAATTGTTTTATGCATGAGTATGCCTTTTTCATACATCTACAGAAGACTAAATAGTGATGCTAGCAAGCCTCCGGGTAGAAGGGTAAACTAATCAGGAATTGTGGGCAGGGCATTTTTATTTATGCACCATATCATACAGCAGAATTCAGAGACACAGGCGGATTGTCCACAACAGAAGTGAAAGGACAGTGGTCAGAGACAGGACACCCGCACTAAAGGACAGTGGTCAGAGACAGGGCACCCACACTAAAGGACAGTGGTCAGAGACAGGGCACCCGCACTAAAGGACAGTGGTCAGAGACAGGACACCCACACTACAGGACAGTGGTCAGAGACAGGACACCAGCACTAAATGTCAGACAGATCACGTACTCACAGGAGCCAGCTGTG
>LOJH01014058.1:0-13476 GCA_001685095.1 Ellobius talpinus | reverse complement strand
CATGGTGGCTCACAACCATCTGTAATGAGGTCTGGTGCCCTCTTCTGCCTGCAGGCATACACACAGAGAGAATATTGTATACATAATAAATAAATAAAATAAATATTTAAAAAAATAAAAAACCCACCTTCTGCAAGTTCTAAATCTGGAATATATATATATATATATATATAGGTTTTTCTAGACAGGGTTTCTCTGTAGCTTTAGAGCCTGTCCTGGAACTACCTCGTGCAGACCAGGCTGGCCTCGAACTCACAGAGATCCGCTCGCCTCTGTCTCCCAAGTGCTGGGATTAAAGGCGTGCGCCGCCACCACCCGGCTGCAAAATATATCTTAAAAATTGCAGAAATTTAAAAGCCAGCATGGAAATGACAAATCAAAACTCTAGTGAGATTTTATTTTACTCTAGATAGAAAGCTCATTACTAAGAAAACAAATGAATGCTGGCCAAGAGGCCAGGCCACACGACTTTTACCCAGGGCTCGTGGGAAGGTAAATTAATGGAGCCACAATGGATCAGTATGGAGTTCCTCAAAGAACTAAACAGTACCATTCATGACCAGCTCTTCTGCTTCTGCATAGGTACTTCGAGGACTCTAAGCCAGCGAAGCAGAGAAATACCTTGATAGTGATGCTTCAGCTTAGATTGATGAGTGGATAAAGAAAATGTAGTATGCATAAAATGCAGCATTTTATTTGGCCATGAAAAATCAAAGTATGAGCTGGCATGGTGGTGCATGCCTTTAATCCCAGCACTGAGGAGGCAGAAGGAGATGGAAAAGAGTAGCCCAGAAATGGGGAAAAGGAGGTCAAATACCAAGACCCAATAGTTTAAAATTCTACTTCTTGGGGACTGGAAGGCTGCATAAGCCATTAAAAGCACATATGTTATTAGAGAGGACACAGACTCAATTCTCAGCACCTAGATGTTGGCTCACCACCTTCTGTAACTCCAGTTCAGTAGGACCCAACCCTTTTCTTCTGGGCACCTGGTACCCAAGTGGTGGAGACATAGCACTCATATACATAAAAAATAATAAATCAAAATAAATAAAATTCTGCTTCTAGAAATTAGGGGAATAGCCCATGGGTAGACTGCTTATATAGCATGTGTAAAGAAGCCCTGGGTTCAAGTCTCTTGGTACCATACAGACAAAATTTACCACTTCTTAAATTATCTTCTCACAGAGTATGACTGATCCTAAAGTATACTGGCAGATAAAGTATTTTTAACAGTGTGAAATTACTGGAGACCAGAGGGAGGCAAAACCCAAGGGTTACATGGTCTTTAAAAAGAGGACCAACCTGAGTGAAATCATAAGTAAACAGATACGTGATTAAGTAGAGATGCAGAAAGTCACAGAAGGGACTCTAGGGAGTCAGGGGAGGCGGCTCATCCATGCCTGACAACCTGAGCTCAACCCTCAGGACCCACTGCTAGGAGAGAGCTCTCATTCAAGTCTTGTGTGCGTGTGAACACACACAGAGAAAGATACAGACAGACAGACAGACACACACACATACACACACAGAGAGAAATCAAGGAAGATGCTCTTCTTGCGGCAGCTGAGGAACTGAAATGACTGGATGCTGGCAGATATTAAGTATTGCTCTTTAGAATGCTGGTACATGTTACTAGAATTCTGGGGCTATTTTCAGCAAACATTTCAGAATGCTAACAATTACGTAATCTGGGGCAGACCCGTGACTGGTACACTACTCTAACTTAAGAGTGTGTGTGTTTATGTGGGGTACTTACGAGCACTCCTCAAAGACTTTGACCCTTTCACAGCCCTCTGGAGGTTCCCTTTTGAACATGTAACTGTTATTAGGTTTTGGTGAGGTTGCATATTTTGGCAAAGGAGAGTTGTTTCCATTCTCTGTAAAAAAAATGACATTGAGTAATTAAAAACACTATTATAAAATGCATCCTGATATCATAATTAATAATCCTGGACTTCTGCACAGGAACTGTCTGAAGCCAGGGAGAGTGCTTTCTTCACTAACACCACCCTAGCATCTATTGCACTCCTGACTTCTTACTTGGGATAGTCCCAGCGTAGGCCTCATCACTCAACCCTTGGACTGCACACACACCATCTGGCTGCCTTATTTATATGCCATGTACTCTCTAAATACATGCAAACAGTATCTACTTTCCCTAGCACGTGTATTTGAAATGACTCTTCAATGGTTGCTTGCTATTAACTCTTGTCCTGCCCTGCAAATTTCCCAATCTCACCTTGCTCTTCCTCTGGTAGGTCTCTGAGCACACCAGACACTTCCTTCTGCCCACACCCTTCCATCATCTACAAGAAATAAATTCTACTCATTTTCTGAACTCACTCCTAGTTCACGCTATGAAAAGGAACATTTCTCTGCTGACACTTGTGCTCAGTGCTCACGTCCTCAATTCATGCCACAGTCATTTAAATTTCTTGGTATGTTATATAAGTATTCTAAATTTTCAACCTGTCATCTAAACTATAAATTTCTTACTGGAAATAATGCTGTGACCCTATTTTTTAATAAAAAATTCACAGGAGTCATCAGTCATTCCTTTCTAAAAATCAAAGGCACCAGGAAACACAATTATTACTAGGACAGATAAAGAAGAAAGGATGGGTTTAAGGGGCAGATTTTAACAGCTATTATCGATCCAACCTAGAATCAACATTTTTTTTAAACTTTTTTAGATTTTTGAGACAGGGTCTCTCTGTGTAGCCCTGGCTATCCTGAAACTCACTTAGACCAGGCTGGCCTCAAACTCAGAGATCCTCCTGCCTCTGCCTCCTGAGTGCTGGGATCAAAGGGGTGTACCACCACCACCATCTGGTTTTTTTTTTTTAAAAAAAGTCTTAATTAGCAACAGTCTACAACTGCGGTTTAAAATCCAGCCTTTTTTTTTTTCTTGGCACAGGGCCTCAAATACTTCAGTTTGGCCTCGAACTCACTATATAGCGAAAGATGACCTTTAACAGTCCTTATCTTCCACCTCCCAAGTGCTGAGATTGTAGGCGTTTGCCATCATAGCCTGTTCTACAACTCAGCTGATGAAACTATGGGTTGTGACCCTATAGGGTGCCCCATAAGTCAATGTGGGGTTACAGAAAATCTGGCAAGAATAAAAGGTTTCTTAGTACAGAACAACCCAAAACATCAAACACACAGGGAATCCCAGGAGTCGCAGTCCCTGACCCTGTGGCACAGCGGCCTGGGCCTGGAACACAGCAGGAGCACTCCGCATTGCACACGCCATCACACCACACGCGCACTCTGCACTGCACACGCCATCACACCACTCGTGCACTCCGCATTGCACACGCCGTCACACCACACGTGCACTCCGCATTGCACACGCCGTCACACCACACGTGCACTCCGCATTGCACACGCCGTCACATCACACGCACACTCCGCACTGCACACGCCATCACACCACTCGTGCACTCTGCATTGCACACGCCGTCACATCACACGCGCACTCCGCATTGCACACGCCGTCACACCACACGTGCACTCCGCATTGCACACGCCGTCACATCACACGCACACTCCGCACTGCACACGCCATCACACCACTCGTGCACTCTGCATTGCACACGCCGTCACATCACACGCGCACTCCGCATTGCACACGCCGTCACACCACACGTGCACTCCGCATTGCACACGCCGTCACACCACACGCGCACTCTGCATTGCACACGCCGTCACACCACACGCGCACTCCGCATTGCACACGCCATCACACCACACGCGCACTCCGCATTGCACTCGCCGTCAGATCACACGAACCCTCCAGCTTAGAGTTGTGACTCTCAGGTATGAACCAGTGTTTTTACTGTGGAAAAGATGTTTACAAACATTTTTTATAATTCCTCAAGATGCGGTATTCAAGAGTACCTACCCCTTTAAGTACTGTGTTTAAGTGATTTTGGGAAGTGATGTTTGTGTCTCTGAATTCATTTTCACTTTAAAAAATGACACTGGTTGGAGATTAGGACAAAACTTCAACTATTTCTTTCTTTTAAAAAATTTTATTTAACTTTATTTTATGTGCACTAGTGTGAGGGGGTATCAGATCCCCTGGAAGTGGAGTTGCAGGCAGCTGTGAGCTGCCATGTGGATGCTGGGAATTAAACCCAGATCCTCTAGAAGAACAGCCAAGTGCTCTTAACCACTGAGCCATCTCTCCAGCCCCAATTTCAACTATTTCTGAAATGGTCACACACACACACACTTCTACTAGTGTATACTATGCACTTATGCAAAGCATTGACAATTATATACTCAGAATATCAATCAACTCTAAAAATGCGGGAGATGCTTTACATCATCTTCAACAGAAGAAATTTAGCAAGGCTGACACTTGCACACATGTGTGGGATGTGAATGTGAATATTAACAGAGGTGCAGCCTTTTACACGGCGCTCTGGATCCAAACTGGGTTTTCCTGTTTGCACACTAGGTGCATTATCAACTGAGCCTTTTTAAAATTATGTATGTAGTGTTCTGCCTGCATGTGTGCCTGCATGTGTGCCTGCAGGCCAGAAGAGGACACCAGATCTCACTACAGATGGTTGTGAGCTACCATGTGGTTTGCTGGGAATTGAACCCGGGTCCTCTGGAGGAGCAGTCAGTGCTTTTAACAGCTGAGCCATCTCACCAGCTCCCCTCCCCCAAGATTTGATTTTATCTTAAACTGTGTGTCCATGGTGCATGTGGAGGCCAGAGGGCATCAACCACCTTCCACAATTGCTCACCACCTTACAGGATCTAACTATGAAGCCCTGGCTGGCCTAGGACTCAAATCCATCACTACTAAACTGAGCTGGGACACTTCACAAATTAACTGTCACAACAATGGTTTTAAGTACTCAGAAGAACTAGGATTAGGAAAGCACAATGTACTTCTCTGATACAGGCAGATCAAAAATAGTCATATTTCTTCTTTTTTTGAGACCTAGTTTCTCTGTGTAACCTGGGCAGTCCTGGAAATTGGAGATCCACCTACCTCTACCTCTCAAGTGCTGGGATTAAAGGCATGAGCCCCCACCACCTGGCTCATGTTTCTTTTAAAAGGTAAGATTTTGCACTTAATATTCAAATTGCTTCTGGTTTTAGGTTATTTTTATGTATTAGTACCTCCTACTTTAAAATTTTTTTTTAAATTCTCACCTGTATGGGTTGCCCAATTGCTTGCCTATGTACCTACATCCCCTGCAACTGGAGTTATTAGAGATGGGTGTGAGCAACCAGATGTAGGTGCTGGGAACTGAACTGTGGTCCTCTGCACACAAGGCTCTGAACTACTGGACCACCTTTCCAGCCTCAGGATCCTCCAACCTTGACAGACAGTTTGCTTTAAACATTCATTTTGTTTGGAGATAAAGCAAGTTAATCCTTGCTAGAAGTATCCTAAAAAGCACTAAATTGAAGGCTTCACATTTAATTTAAAAATATTAAGGTAATAAAATTCCAATGAGTCAAATGATCAAGAACAAAGTTCTTTCCAGGAAAATAATCCTCGTGTCCAGCAGTTCTCAACCTGTGGGTCACAACCCTTAATGAACCTCTAGCTCCAAAAAATATTTCCATTATGATTCCTAACAGCAGCAAAATTACAGTTATAAAGAAGCAAGGAAAACAATTTTATGGCTGGGAGTCATCACAGCATGAGGAATTGTATCACAAAGGGTCACACAGTTGGTTGAGAAGGTTGAGAACCACTGGGCTACACAATAAGGAAGCCATATTCACTATAAATGCTGCAAAATAAAGATACAAACAAAAGTCTAACTAGACCACCATCCGAACACCTCAGCAAAAGCACTGTGCTCCAATTGTTCTGAGCTCCTGCTGACCCCAATTCCTCTGATGTGTGTCCCACAGAGAAGGAACTGAGCGTATGCTAAGATAGGAAGTACCCCACTGTCACCCACTGACACGTGTGTCCCACAGAGAAGGAACAGAGTGTATGCTCAGACAGGAGGTACCCCGTGGTCACCCCCCGCGGCAACTGCGCCCCATCATACCTTTATCCCTGGGATCAGCAAGCAGGTCATCAGCGGAGCAGGGGCTCTCCTCACTGCCCTCATTAGAGATGGTGAGGAAGGATGTGGGGGACACAGACTGCGAGCGGCTGCTGTTGTTGCTCCCCTTGTCTGCACCCCCCGGGGTCTGTGTGTCAATGCTGCGAGTGCTGCTGCTCCTCTGGGCGAGGGGCGGAGGAGCACGGTGACCATCTGGGATATCTTGGGGCTGTTATGAAATTTAAAAATAGATGTTTTTGAAATTGACCAGCAATGTACCCAATGTCACATTCCTCTGCGGTCAGAAACTCAAATTCTAAGCCACAAATGTGCCCAGCACTTGGGAGGGTGAAACAGGAGGGTTCTGATTCTCAGGATAGCGGGGCTACATAGCAAAATAACATTTCAAAAACAAGCAAGCAAGCATCCACCCTTCTATTACTGGGCCTTTTCCCTTTCTCATTAGTGACTTCCATGCGGATCCTACTGTGACATATTTGTCTTCTGAGGACATGGCACACAAGAGGTCAACGTTTGCTGCACTAAATGATATCATGCACTGTTACTTCTAAAACTACTATAAAAATTTATCACAGTAAAGGAGAAATTTCGGTTTGCCACAAGGTTCCTAGTAGAGGCAAAGGTAAAAGTGAGAATTAGCCACACTAGGTGGGCCCTTGGCCAATTCCCCCTCAAAAGACATTTCCCCACAAAGCCACCTTCCTCATGAGTGAAAGGTTAATCACAACAGTTCGATCAGGCAAACCAGCCCTCTCTACATGAGAGAGAAAGTTAGTGAGGAAAGGCGTGCTCCATCCCACAGAATGGAGGACAGCGATGGCAGAGTTGAGTATTTTCAAACCTCAATCAAGCTTTTACCTTTCTGTTTGTTTGAGATATGATTTCAGTTATATAAGCCAGCTGGAGACCTTGTAACTGGGACTACAGGGGACCCACCACACCCAGCTGTCTTCACCTTCAAGGAGAGAATTTTTTATGTCTGTGAAGTGTAGTTGGTGTTTTTTAACTCATTGGGGGCCCACCACCCAGGTGCCAAATAAATACATGCAGACTTATTCTTACTTATGGGTGCCTGGCCTTAGCTTGGCTTGTTTCTAGCCAGCTTTTCTAACTTAAATGATTCTTTTTCTCTTCAACTACATTTTGCCCCTGGGCTTTTTACCTTTCTTTATTCTATTATCTTTCTTTCCTTCTTACTCCACTCTTGATGGGTGGCTGGCACCTGGAGCGCTCTCATCCCCTCTTCTGAGTCTACGCTCTATTCGCCTTCCTCCTATCTATTTTCCTTGCCTGGCAGCCCCGCCTATCCTTTCTCCTGTCTAGCTATTGGCCATTCAGCTCTTTATTAGACCAATCAGGTGCTTTAGACAGACAAAGTAACACAGCTTCACAGAACTAAACAAATGCAACATAAAAGAATGTAATATATCTTTACACAGTTAAATTAGTTTTCTGCAACAGTGAAGTATTTCTTCAAACTAATCCCTCCTCACTAAAGAACAGATACTGGGATAAATAAATTCTAATAGATATTTTTTAAAAGTTTAAATAGCAATTTTTCTGTGTGAAATGGCCAAGTAGATTATTTCTAAGTGCACTTCATGAAGATGCAGACTAGCAATCAAACCAGGGAGTCAGGACAATCAAGGGAGCAGAAAGGCTTCTTAGAAACAGTTTGCCCACCCTCCATAAAACTGTAGCAAAAATAGCACCTGTCTCAGTGCTCTGGCGCTCACAGCAAGGCGGCTTTGAGGATGAAGACTACTTACAACAAGCTGCTCTTCCTTCTCCCCAGTTTCCTTAATTATGATCTCAATCTCCTGGTTCAGTCCTTCCACGCTGTTCCGGAACCGAGAGCCTGTGGACTTGGTGATGGGGACAGCGGGGATGAGCGCGCTCTTCGGAGCGGGAGCCTAAGCAAGGGTGAAGAGGGACAGAGAATTTTAAAGGGGCTGTAACTCAGAGTCAAGTGCAAACACCACCCACACACCTCCAGAACTTGAAAGCAAGCAGATTTGCATCTTAGGATATATGAGATGTCATTACAGATCAAACTCCAGGCAGTGAAGACAGACTCTCAGAGATTTACCCACACCTGCCATACACTGGAAAGGCCATTATGAAAATGGCAAATACTGCAATAATATCAACCTCAGAACACTTTCATGGGCCAGTGAGGTGGCTGAGTGTGTAAGCGTGCTCGCCACCAAGCCTGACAAGGAAGTTTGACACCCAGGATGTGCATGGCAGAGCCCCTTCCAAAATCTGTACATACAACAGGAGTATATAACTGTAAATAACTTTCTTTATACCAATACTATAAAGGCTTTTATATGTTCTGCTCAGGAAACAAAAAAATAGAATTCAAGCTGGGTGGTAATGGCGCACGCCTTTAATCCCAGCACTCGGGAGACAGAGGCAGGTAATCACTGTGAGTTTGAGAGAGTTCCACGCCAGCTGGAGCTATGTAAAAAGACCCTGTCTGGGGGAGGAAAAAAAAAAGTCCCAAAGCAAATAAACAAAGACACTTTGAAAGAAAATGTGTGACTGGGTATGTTTCCTAAACGAAATATCATTTTGTAAATCTGGGAGATGGAAGGCTGTGGTTTAGTACTTAAAACCACTGTTTCAAACATGGTTTTGGACATTCTGCCCTAAACAATTAGAAACCACTTACAAAAAAAGCAATTTCTTTTCTTACCTGGCTCTGGTTAATAGCTGCATGGTTGCCGTGGAATGGAGACTGTCTCTCTTTATCTCGATGATGACGACTGCTATGTTTGCTTCTCTGCAACTGCTGGCGTAATTTTGCAATCTGAAAAGAGGAAAAACAGTCAGAATCAAAGTGTTTTCCACACCAAATAAACACATTCTTGCTTAATAGGAACCAGTAAAATTCACCCTTAACACTTTGAAATTTTAAACCATATTACAAAATCTAATTGAATATTTATCTATATTCACACATATATGTATATATTTCCTTTAAAGAGGAACGGAAGTGTACTCAACACTGTTCTTAATCTTGAAGCTTCTTAAGTATTAAATGGTTTTCAGCATTTAAATTGTGCTTAGAAATAACTTATTCTCTTGTTGCCTTTACCATTTATCAATTTTTATTTAGATTTCTTTATTGAGTTTCAAAAATTTTGTTTTGTGAGATAGAATTTGTCTGCGTAACTGTTCTATGGCTGTCCTGGAACTCACTCTACTGTAGACCAGGTTGGCCCCAAACTCAGTCCACCACCTCTGCCCCCTGACAGCTCGGATTAAAGGAATGATCCACCACCTGACGAGTTTCCAACTTTTTACCAATACAAAAATTAACTGATATTTACAAATCAAGCTAAGGGTGTTAGTTTCAATAAGAACTGTCCTCCACAGGTTCATGTGCTTGAACTCTTGGTCCCACCAGATGATGCTGTCTGAGGAGTAAGGGAACCTTTTGGAGGTGAGCCTTCCTGGAGGAAACAGATCACTGGGGGAGGCTTAGCAATTACTCCACTTTCTATCCTCCATGTTTTGACGAAATATGAAGCCTGTTCCTGCTTCCATATTCATCCTCTCCCTCTCCTCCCTTTCACCTTAAGCCCAGAAAACCTTTTTTTTCCTAAATCAAGCTGTTTTTGGTTAAGGTGTTTATCAGAACAACAGGAAGCAAGCCAGAAGAACACCAAGCCATGTAATACACCTAAGATAAAATCTTTAAGCAGCAAATGCAATTTGCTGTTTTCTCAGCCACAATCTCATTAGCCAAGTGTATTAACTGCTGTGATAAAATATCATGACCAAGGCAACATAGAAGCAGGAGTTTATTTGGGGCAAGGGTCCATGATGATAGAGCAAACCACAACAACTGGAACAAGAAGCTGAGAGCTTACACCTTTTATTGCAAGCACTGAGGCCAACAGCAAAGTGGGAATGGCACATGACTCTGAAGCCTCAAGCCTGTTCTCAGTGACAACTTTCTCTTGCAAGGCCATAGCTCCTACACCTACTTCCCAACAGGGTCACCAACTGGGGATCAAGTATTCAAAGGCATGAGATTATGGCAGACACCACATTCAAACCACACCAAGGCTAGCCTTTGAGTCTTGATCCTCCTGTTTCCACCTCCCAAGTGTTGGGACTCCACGCATCTGCCACCAGGTCTGGCTACAAATACGGTTTCAATGGTCTATAGAGTGAATTCTAGGACAACCAGGGCTATTTCAGAGAAACCCTGTCTGAGAGTAAAATTTCTCTCTCTCCCCCATGGTCTTGGGACTCCTCTCCTTCAACTACCAGACTACAGGCCTTGAAGATCTAAATGTAAAAGTTTCCTTTAAGTTCTTTAACATTAACGTCTGTCCCTAGTCTGTATGTCTTGGCAGGGTTCCACATGGCTGGTAGACACCATCCAGAGATCAGTTGTGGACTACAAATTGCTCCAAAGGTGATCTACACCACTCCAGCCCCGAGCAGTCCTGCAAAACCAGAAAGCCTTAGACTTTCTGAAAACTGATAGGAACCAGTTCAGCCAACATGACTGTTCCTTGTCTCTTCTGTTGGGTCAACCAACTAGATGCTTCTGATGACATCCTAATTTCAGCAGGAAGTAGTTGTGGAAAAGAATACAACTGTCCTCAACAAAGGCTAGAATATTAAATCCAAAAGGAATTCTCTGACAAAGGAGACAAAATGGCTATATGTATAATGGCTATCAGCATACCTGACCCCCTCATTATCAGAAAGATGCCGGTTAAAACCAAACAGAGCATGATCTATCAACAGGAAGCTCATTAGCTAGTTCTACAATATAAAACACTTGACCGATCCATATAAAACAAAGAGATCACTTTAAGAAAAGTTTATACTTTCTATGCTAACCAACCAGACATAATTAGAGAAAAGCTAGTCATAATACAAATTTCCCTCATCAAATAAAAAACACTCGATACTTGTTTCCTGCTGGCATTATCAGCTCAGACAGCAGATATAAATGACTGCTTCCTATCAAGGATTTAAAGGGATACATAAGACAAGGAGGGAATGAAGGACTAGCCTGACTCTAATTTAAGGATGGAATCCATTTTGTTATAAGGTCAGAACAAGTTCATTTCGGTTTGCTGCAAAGTGCTTTAACCTGTTTCTGGAATTTGACATGCTCCACCATAATGAGTTTTACTCACACCTTGAATATACCCTGATAAGATTTGTTCTAGGCTAGAGCTGGAGAGATGGCTCAGAGGTTAAGAGCACTGGTTGCTCTTCCAGAGGTCCTGAGTTCAATTCCCAGAAACCACATGATGGCTTACAACCATCTAGAGTGATTATCTGGTGCCCTCTTCTGGCTTGCAGATATATATGCAGGTAGACTACTGTATACATACATAAATAAATAAACCGTAAAAAAATTCTTCTAGCAAATAATTCTGAAATTCCTCTTGAAAACCCCCAGGTCTTGCCATTTTGGAGGGCTATATATAAGTCCCAGTTTTCTCTATGTTCAATGCTATATTTTCAAACCCTGCTTAGGGAAGGAGATAGCCCTATCTGACAGAAAATAACTCTTGCTTATTTGACCAAAGAATCTGGGTGCAAGTCTTTACTCTCATTCGATAGGATTAACAAGAGATGTAAGGAGGACAGATGGGGCTCCCAGCCGCTCAGAACAACCGTACAGCAAGAGGTTTGGTCAAAGACCTATCTCAAAAGGTAGAGCGATAGTAGTCCACACCTGACACAGACCTCTGGTCTCCATATGTTCATGCACAGACACATACATACCCTTCACACATGAGCACAGACACAAATCTTTGCAGTGCACGACTGTAACGAACTAGCCACAGGACACTGTGCTGACCTCTTTAAGCTGCTCTGTGCTGCCCCAGGACGCTGAGCGCTTATGAGACCCTTTCTTCTTCTCGGCATATTCTTCAGCCCACGCACTCTCCGTCTATTGTAGAGGGGAGTGAAAAGTTATTTTAATAAGTAGTTAACAATATTGCATCAGACTTTTTTCTGTTAAATAATGTATGCTACATGAAAGTCAGAATTATTAGAACAAATTTTAGTCTTTTAACATTTTATTATTTTATGTGTATAAGTGTTTTGCCTGCATGTATGTATGTACACTTTGTGTGTGCCTATAGATGACTGAGAGCCACCATGTGGGTGCAAGAAAAGTGATCTTAAGTACTGAGCCACTTCTCCAGCACATTTCAAATGCCACAAACGTTCCAAAGGTGTCTTAGCACTAGATAATTATAAATACTTTAACCTCCCTTTCATGTCCATTACTAATAAGGTTGGTCTAATCTAACAGAGCAGAGTATAGAAAAGAACGGTAGCAGTAGTTAGTATTCCTGTGCTCTCAGGCGAGGTGTGGGAGCACAGACTTTTAATCCCACCATCAGGTAAAGGTTATGGCTTTGGGGTCAAGTTTATTTCTAAGACTTTTCTACTTCTTACCCTTGAGAACCTAGGTACCTTATATAACTTCTCACTGTCATAGTTTCTTTATCTTCAAAATTAATACAATAATTAGGAATCTTTTTTTCCCTCGAGACAGATCTATGTAGTCCCGCCTGTCCTCAAACTCAGAGAGCTGCCTGTCTCTGACTCCCTAGTACTAGGATTAAGGAGGGTGCCACCACTGCCTGGCCGCCACCAGCTTTTTTACCTTGGTTTGAGGCTCAAATTCAGGTCCTCATATTTGCATAGCAAGCACACTGCCCACTGAGTAATTCATCTTCTGGTTCCCAAATGCACATATTTACAAAATGAAGCGTGTACAATATTCCTTACAGCACTGTTCTCAAGTGACAGACCTGAATGGTACAAAATGGCCCCCAAAGGAGAGGGACGACTGGGAGGGGTGGCCTTGTTGGAGGAAGTGCATCACTGTAGGGGAGGGCTTTGAGGTTCCCTGTGCTCAGTATGCCACCAGGAGTCTTAGCTGACTTCCTGTTGCCTGCAAGATGTAGCAGTCTCAGCTACTCCAGCATCACATCTGCTTGCATGCCGCCATGATCCCTGCCATGATCACAGACTAAACCTCTGAAACTGTAAGTCACCCCAATTAAATGTTCTTTATAAGAGGTGCCATGGTCATGGTGTCTCTTCACAGCAATGAAAGCCCTAAGACACAAACCATATTTATTTAGGCTTGGCTCCACAAATTAGAACATTTTCAACAGAATCCTATTCGGTTATTTAAAAAAAATGAACATGAGAATAGTAATGTATATATATAACAATCTTTAAATGTACTGTTAGTGAAAAAAGTTAAAGCTTAATATGGTGTGTATGGAAACTATCTACCAGCTGGAGCTGTCTCTGTAAGAATATACACAGGCAGAGAACTCTCAACAGAGCAAATCTAAAAAGACACTTAAGGAAATGCTCAACATCCTCAGTCATCAGAGAAATGCAAATC
>LOJH01014057.1:0-27166 GCA_001685095.1 Ellobius talpinus | reverse complement strand
CTGTTACTGAATACAGAGAAAGATAATAAAGAAGTAACATTTGAAATTTAGATAATTTAACAGAAATTAATATATGTATGCTCCATCAATATGCCTATGTATATGTATGTAGGCATATATTTGTATGTATATGTAAGGATATTTGTGTTTTCATATAATCTAGTGTAAATGACATATTGACCCATTCCCCATAAGAGAAGAATTGTTTCAACCTTTTAAGAGATGCTTGATCATATTTAACATTCATATTACACTCAGGAGAGAGCCCAATTTCCCTTAACACCACACCCCCCAAAAAAATTAAACCTTGTAGTTTGACATGAAGAGAATTCCTAGAGAGATAGTGAAGCATTGGTTCATTCAGTCTTTGAACAAGTTTTAAGGGCTGGGTTTCTTTCTTCTGTGCTCTGTTCGTGCTGGTCATTTCTAGCCAATCAGCATCATCCTATGAGGTCCATCTCTGATGGTTTGAATCTAAAATGTCCCCAGAGGCTCATGTCTTTGAACATTTCGTGCCCAGCTAGTGAATTTGTCTTGGAAGATTGTTCTAGCTGAAAGGAGGGGGCCACTGGGGAAGAAGGCCTTGATGTAAATCTCCTGACCTTGCTTCCTGTCTAGTCTCTGATAGACTAGTCTAGTCCTGATCCCCATGATCATGTGTGAACAAAGACCCTTAGGCTTTTACCACTGCAGCTCCTGTGTAGCATGGAGGAGCGGGCCGCGTCCTGCCGCCCACCTAGCTTAACCCTCGAAATAACCACACAGAAATTGTATCAATTAAATTACTGCCTGTCCCATTATATCTAGCCTTTTCTTTGCCAACTCTCACATCCTGTTCTAACCCATTTCTACCAGTCTGTGTATCACCACGAGGTCGTGGCTTACCGGAAAAGATTCAGCGTCTCTGACCTGGCGACTTCATGGCAGCTCTCCCTGTCTGCCTTCCTCCTCCCAGCATTCAGTTCTATGTTCGCGCCTATCTAAGCACTGCCCTATCGAAAGGCCAAGGCAGTGTCTTTATTTAACTGATGAAAGCAACACAAATACAGAAGGACCTCCTACTCCACTCCTGGCTACCATCCCGCTCCTGCCTTGATGTACCATCAAGTCATGATTCAAGCAAACCTTTCTCCCTTATTTATTGCAGGTATTTTATCAAAGTAATGAGGAAACTGAGTCGTATACTATAGTTTTAAGAGTTATGACTCCATTCACGAATGGCCAAAAGTGAAGGAGAGAAAATAGTATGACCATTAAATTTTTCTCTGGCTTCTGAAATTGAAGAAGTCTTTCCCTTAGACCTCTGCTTACACATATTGAACAGAACTGAATTGTATTCTTTTTTCTAAGGTTATAACTGACCAGCAGGATACAATTATTATGACTAGTCTAAGCCTTGGACTAGAAAATGGAACAACAATTTCTTAGGTTGATGACCAAATAGAAAGTGATAGACACATAGAAGAAAATCAGGGCTACCTTAGAAGAAGAGAAAAATTGATGTAAAATATACAGCATCACATGCATTTGCCATCCATGCCCAAAGTTACATCTGTACCCTTGGACATGTTAATTCTATTGGTGAAATTTGTTCTGAGAAAGTAATATAAAAATTTTATATAAATACTCGTGGAACATTGTTTATCTTAAGACTACAGATATCCAATAGCATAAAGCCATTAGATTATTTCAACTAATGACAAAATTATCAGGATAATGATTATAAAATCTTATGATAATAAGGAAGAAGTTCTTACAATGTTAGATGGAAATAGACACATAATTACTTATTTAGCATTATTACTATAATTGATGGAAATAGACACAATTATAGTAATAATGCTAAATAAGTAATTATGAGCTTTATTTTTTTAAAAGATTAGGTGTGATAGTTTTTCTTTTAAGTTTTAAATACTTTGCCCATTTCCTTGTAGGGGATGTAGAACACTGAATAACATTCTAACTGTAGGGTGCTGGTTGAGACATGACCAAAATGTTGAGAACAAGAGGTTGAGCGCCAGCCCTAAATGGGACATTTGTACTAACCCCCAATCCAAGATTCAGGGAGGGTAAGGAACAGTACAGTGGAATGACACCTCCTGGGCATGGCTCTCCTACTCACAAACTCACAACAGCTGTGGTTAAAGCTCTTCAAGACCTGCACGAGATCAAGCCAGCCGAGACTCCGGCATAGATGGGAAGGTGCAGTCTACTCTCAACCCCTGAAAAGGGGGTATTGGTGATTGGTAGTGGTTAGGAGAAGAAGAATCATTTCTTTGTTGGAGTCTTTGCATCAGTAGATTTCCAGTGATCCCATGGATGAACTATGTATCTATGTGTATATTGGCAACACTAATTGGACTTAGCGGGTTATCGCAAAAGGCATGCCTGTGTAGACATGAAGTTGGAAAAGAGACATGTTGGAGGGTATGGGGGAAACTGAAAGAGGAAAATGGACAGTTGATATGATCATGTGTCATTGACTGTATATACATGTATGAAATTCTCAAGAACAAGGAAAAAATATAATTAAGACTATGATCCAAAAATCTATTCTATTGATAGAATAGAATAGATGATTCTAAACGATTCTATTTAGGCAGTTACATAGACACAAAGCTGAGAAGTCGATTTTACATGGAAATAAGTAACCCCCAAACTGACTTGAACTTGAGACATGTACATTACTTTCTACATCTCAAACTCATATAATACAGAAAAAATGCACTTTTCCACATTAATTGGTTAAAATGCATATACATACACATATGTTGTGTANGGTGAGCCTTGTAGTGAAGTCTTCAGTACATTTGTTTATCCATTTCTCTGGGGAAAACAGGCGACTAATCCAGTTTTCCAGATAGAGATCCAGAAAGCAGACACCTGGGAAAGGCCTCTGAACTTGTCTTGATCTTTCCTGTTTCTGCGACTCCTTTCACAACTGTCTTCCTCCTGGTGTGACCCTATCATCAACTGTCATCATGAAATGTTTATAAATAAAACATGGAAAAAGGAGTGAGATCACAGCCCGGGATCAGACTTAAGCCATGTCTTTAGGCTTGTTGCCATAGCAGAAATGTATCCAGGATCAAACAACACTCTTGGATAGCAGGCCTCTCATACTGTCTGTAGCTACAGAGCACCTGGCATGTGGAATACACTCAGTGCCTCCCAGAAAGATGTTGCTTAGACCCTCGTATCTAAAAAGGAGACACTGGCTCTTAAAAAGGGATGGTGGCCCCCATCATATGTCACTCAGTTGGTCCTCATGATAGAACTGGGAACACAGAGGGAGATAGGCTTAAGTATAAACAGCCAATGAGACAGCAAATATGTAAAGCTGTATTACTCATAGTAACCTTGGTATGGACAAGGTGAGGTTGGATGGATTCTTTCCTGTTTTGACACCTACTCCTCAAGCCTGCCTAGAGCCACCTGGAAGAACTGGCTGACATCAATAGGCAGGATACCAGCAAATGTGGGAATCCTGCCTCCAGCTGCCATGCCCTTGTCTTCTTTCCTTTGGGTTTGCTAACCAGACATGGCTACAGAGCAGGGGTACTTGCTCTCCTCTGTGGGTGAATCCGATGAGAAGATGAAATCCATCTTCAGATATATGGATACATACAAACATATACACCACATAATTACATATAGATATTTATATATTTATAGATGTGTGTGTGTGAGAGAGAGAGAGAGCACAATGCTATGTATATATTTTTAGGTCTTTTGATACATGCCCAGAAAGCTGAAAAGAGTCCATGGAACACACCAAGCAGAAATTCTTTCTCCAGTGTATTGAAGGTGAGGCAAGTGTTGAACACTCAGGTTAGATCTGCCTCTTAGCTTAGCAGATACTTAAGCAAGCTATAGGTTACTTTCCATACTATATACTCACTTCCCACACAAAAACTATTCAGTGCTAGACATTCCCACATCTACCTGTTGCTTCCATTTACTAGAATATGCATACATGATCTTATTACTATATTAAGCCTAAAGTCTGCACTTTTTTGTAAGTCCAGGTGTGGTAGTTTGAATGTATTTGGCCCCCATAAGCTTGTAGGGAGTGGCATTATTAGGAGAGGTGACTTTGTTGAAGTGGGTATGGCCTTGTTGGAGAGAGTGTGTCACTGGGGAGGCAGGCTTTGAGATCTCATATATGCTCAAGCCATGTCTAATATCTCAGTTCACTTCCTGTTGCCTGTCAATCAAGATATAGGCTTCTCAGTTCCTTCTCCAGAACCATGTCTGCCTGCACGCTGCCCTGTATCCATCATGATAATAATGGACTAAACCACTGAAATTGTATGCTACCCCATTAAATGTTTTCTTTATAAGAGTTGTCATGGTTATGGTATCTCTTCCCAGCAACAGAAAGCCTTACTAAGACAGAAGTTGGTACCAGGGACCAGAGTAGTGCAGGAATAGGCCCAAGTATTTGGAGCAATATGGACTTTGGTACTTTTTGTTAGCAAAGTGATGGGATTCTTTAAGCATTTATTAATGGGCAGTACTAATAGGAGCATTTAGACTTTCAAACATTTTTGAGACTATGATAGACTGTGGGAAAAATTGAAGTTTAACTAAATGCATTTTGCACTACGATATTATTACTAGCTTATGGGGGTCAGGGAGTAGAATATGGAAGTTTGAACATATTTGGCCCCCATAAGTTCACAGGGAGTGGCATTATTAGAAGATGTGGCTTTGATGGAGTAGGTGTGGCCTTCTTGGAGAAAGTGTGTCACTGTGGAGGCAGCTTTGAGGTCTCATATATGCTCAAGTCACAACCAGTATCTCATGCCTCTTCCTGTTGCCTGCAGTTCAGTATGTAGGACTCTGCTCCAGCACCATGTTTGTCTGCATGCCACCATTTCCCACCATGATAATGGACAAAACTTTTCAAACTGTAAGTCAACCCACTAGATGATTACCTTTATAAGAGTGGCTGTGCTCATGGTATCTCTTCACAGCACTAGAAACCCTAGCTGAGACACCAGATAAGCATTTTTTCCAAACTGCATTGATTCTAAGACATATGCCTTCCCATCTTTACATCCCTGGAATTGGAATGAACCTGAAAAAATAGAAATAAGCTAATCCACCAACACAGCAGGAGATTTTAATCTATTTCCTGCAACATGAAAGTAGTCAGGATACAAATAAATATGTAGACAGTATGAAGCAAAAACTTTAGCAAGTTTAATCTAATAGGAGGTAAGAGCAGCAAATCAAATGATACGAGAGTCTGGTCCCTTTCAAGCTCATTGCCATGGTCCTTAAAGTGCACCAAAGGCTCTGCGTGAGCTTCCGAAAGACACCATGATGCTGACATTGGAGTCTGCACTCTTACTGCTCTGGAATTACTGTGAAAATAGCAAAAGCATCAGCTAGACAAATTTTATAAAGTAAACAAAAAGTGAAAATGCGTGTATCAAAGAAGTAATCAGAATAAAAAGTTAACTAAAAAATTGTGACTGAAAGATATTTTTTTAAAAGTCTGTATATTTTAAAATGAGAATTCATAAAACAACAAGGTAAGTATCTTTCTTAAGAATTTCAGAAAATTCTTAAGTGTTGTGGTGCATGCCTTTAATTCCAGCACTCAGAAGGCAGAGACAGACAGGTGTCTGTGTTCAAAACCAGCCTGATTTACAAAGGGAGTTCCACGACTGCCAGAGTGACACAGAAAAACTCTAACTCAAAAAGAAAATTAAGAAATAATTTTAAATTAAATGCTAAATAAATGAAGAAAGTAATTTTTAAAAAGAGTTTAATTGACAAAATAGATAGCAAATGTTCCACAGACAGATAAGGAAAGCCAAAAGTCAATTCAATAGAAAAAAATAAAATTATTAGTAATTCATGATATGACTGTCCAGGACAAAGAAAATGGAGAGACCTTAGTAACTAATTGAGAAATTTTAAAAAAGACATTGATCTCACAGATGATCAGAAAACAATATAAGAAAAAATACTTTAAAATTTTAGATGCTTAATGCATTTCTTCAAAATTACACTGACAAAGACTAATATGAAGATACACAAAGCTTTAACTTCAAAAATGATTTGTGTTTTAACATCTCCTTGCAAAGGAAACCCTACCAGATGGGCTGGTGAATTTTTGAAGCATTCATAGAGATACAATACCAACCACCAACCATACAGTAGTTGTTCTGCAACATGGAAAAAGAAGCATGTTTTCAATTCCTTTCTTCTGACAAGTAAGTACATGTAACATTTCCATGAAAACCCAACAGACATTTTAATGAAGAAAAATAGTAAGTAGGCAATTCAATACAAAATTTAAGGTATGTAATAATATGCCATGACTATATTGAGTGTATCACAGCAATAAAATTAAATGCTATTAAAAGTATCAATCAATAAAATTTGCTGCAGCAACTGGGATACAGAGAAAAATGGCATGGCCATGTTATTGCGCACAGTAAAGTACCTTTAATGAAACCCAATGTGTTACAAGCTCTCAGGCCTAAGAACTCCTAAAATATACTATTCGTGTAACAGAGATTTTGAATTCAGGGGATTAATTCCTCTTAAATATCTGAGTTTTTAATCTGAAATGCAAATTTTTACTTATCTTTATCTTTACATTTTCATTTTTTAAGTTAAATTTGAGGGTCAAAGGTTGAATCTTTTCTTGGATGGATTCAGTTAGTTCTGAGTACTCCCTGACCCACATCCTTGGCCTCAGTGATCGACCACCCTTAGGAGAGCAGAAACGAACCAGGATGACTTTGCCTGTAACCGCCAGCTGGGACAGAGGACACCATTCTTCTGTAGAATTATATCTAGATACTGCTTCATGAAAATTCCCTTTCACTGAATCATGACAAAGTCTGTCTAAGTCTTAACGGTATATTATGTGGTCCCTTCCCTTCTGACAAACTCCTTACTAAATTGTTAGAGATCTCCATACCCATTTTCACTGATAATCTGAAGTGTACTGCTCTCGTGCCGTGGGCCAAGCAAAACTGGGCAGCTTCCCACTCTTGGTGTCAGGGTCATTCTTAGAATCCAATATTACTGAAGTCACCATTGCATCCCTTTGGGTCAGACATGTGGGGCAGTAAGAGAGGAGAGCTCAGGTTGCTTTTTGTCGTGCCATTTCAAATCTCCCCCTTCCTATGAAATGACCTCAACAAGAGGCCCTCAAAATCAGCCCCGATTGTAAGATACTCATTTGGGTTTCCAGCATCCAGAAACTGGAGCACCCGTTTATTGGAGCCAGGTCTGTGGGTGAGAAGTGAAAACTCACTCTGCTTCTCTATTCACATCTCCCTGCAACTCAAATACTGAATACCCTGGGCTTATGCTCACTGAAAAATTATTCACATCTTGCTTTTGCTCATTTTTATTTTTTATTATTTAATGGGAAAGACTCCTTCAAATATTTTACATTCAAGTCCTCTATCATGGTAGATGGTTGTACAGATATTTTCTGGAAGGCATATTTATACTTTCTTGAAGTTCAAATATTTCAATTGTTAAAATCCATGTTAGTACATTTGTGTTTCTTGTACCTCAAGAGTCACAGCTACTGGTGTCATAAATGTGTGTGCCTAGCCTTTATTCTAAGAGTCTTGTGATTTGAACTCTTACATTGAACTTGATAGTCTATTTTCAACTAATTACTGCATATTGTATGCTTTTAAGAAACAAGTTTCATCCATTTGTATATGTGTGTGTTCAGTCACTTCTTTACTACCTAGCAAAAAATAATTGATAAGAACAATTATTTTTTGCATCCCTGTCAAAAATCAATTCACCAGAAATATAAAGGTTTCTGGACTCTTTAGCTGATACAATATGAAGAATATGCAAAGTTAAATCTGTTCTTATGTTAGTACCACACCATGTGGATTACTGGAGCATTATAGTTTGAAAATAAAAACAAATCATCCCTCATGTTAAGCTATTTGGAACATAGCTCTGCTTCTGTACCATGAGACTGGAGAGATGGGGGTGAGGAAGGTCATCAGCTTCTTTTTCCCTAAAGTAACCAAGAGTCCCAAGACTTGGAGATGGGAGAGCGGAGCTTGCATCATCTTGGCTCCTTACACTCAGGGTATGTTTTCTGTAGCACATTACTAAGTGCAGAGACACAAATGTGTAAGACTCTTAAAATTTTCATTGAGAGGTGGTAAATTTTCTTGCATATTTCTTCATTTATTGTATGCCTAAGCACAATATCCAGAGAATTCAAATACTTCTCTGTATTTTTCCCCAGTTAAATTACGGCAGCTGGATTTTTAAAATTAAAGACATTGGCCCTCATCTAATTATTTAAGTAAAATTTGAAGGTGCATAAAAAACAACTCTCAGGAAGGTGGCTATGGTGGTTTGAATAAAAAGGCCCCATAAGCTCATAGATTTGAATTCTTAGTCATCAGAAAATGATGACACTTGAGAAAGATTAGGAGGTGTGGATTTACTGGACGAGTAGGTGTGTTCTTGTTGGAGGAAGTGTGTCACTGGGAGTGGGCTTTGGGGTTTCAAATGCTCAAGCCAGGCCCAGTGTCCTTTCTCTCTCTTCCTTCTGTCTGTGAATCTGGATGTAGAAATCCCAGCTACCTCACCAGCACCATGTCTCCCTTTAGGCTGCTATGCTTCCCGTCGTGATGGCAATGAACTAAATCTTGGAACTTTTAAACAAGCCCCGATTAAATGCTTTCTTTTATAAGAATTGCTAGGGTCACGGTGTCTCTTCACAGCCATAGAACATTGATTAAGACAGTGACCATGAGAAAAACCCTACTTCCACATGTGTCTGAAATCTGCAGTGGAGCTAGAGCAATGACATTTTAGTTACTCTACTGAGTTAAGACTGGTAGAGCCACAGCAATCATTAATATACTCACTTGATAATTCAGTACACTTTAATGAGCATCTATCATAGCTCAGATACTATAGTGGGTAATGGGTTTGGGAGGGCACCAGAACACACCTGGTGAAATTGTGATCTCTATTTAAGACAAATTCGTAACATAACACAATGTCCCCCAGATATTTATTGCTATTTTTCACCCAAGCAGAGGACTCCTTTCCCTTGTGATAAAAGTCTATAACTATAGCAATATTACTGCTTTTATAGTCAGTTTTTAGGAATCCTTAAGGAATCAATCTTTTAACTAATAAA
Source organism: Ellobius talpinus (assembly GCA_001685095.1). NCBI lineage: Eukaryota > Metazoa > Chordata > Mammalia > Rodentia > Cricetidae > Ellobius > Ellobius talpinus. Next base: position 18,000 of record LOJH01014057.1, on the reverse strand, counting down.
AAGAAAAGTAACATTTAGCCTTTAAAAGGTTAAATTAATGCTGATGTATATATGTTATGGTTTAAACTTGAATACAGCATATTTTTAATTGTTAAATGAAAGCTACCTTTCCAAAATATAGAATGGAATCTGCTTTATGATGCTTGCTGATTTCCATAGTGTCAATAGTGATGGTAGCCAATTTCAGGTCAGTGAAAAGTCAGCCCTGTGGTTTGGGGAGATACGAGCACATTTCCCCAGATTGGTATACTGTAACCTGCACAGGACAGCAATCCTGTACTTAAAGAATATTCAAGATACAGTAAAAATACTCCTGATCTCATGTCAGCTAGAAAAAAAATGTGACTATATACAGTACAATCAGATCTGCATTCTAATGTCTTTCCCCAGGGAAGTTAGTTTAGAATAAGCAATCCTTCCATTGCAGTGACTCCTACTCTGGCTTCCAAAGTCTGTCTACTCCACTTAACCAACCTATTTTCTACCTTGTCGCAATTAGGTTTGGACATTATGTTTTTACAAGCAACATGGTATACATTATGGTGTATTGCTACCATATTTTACTGCAATACTACTTCAGGAGTCTACCATTATTAATAGGGACACTTTCCAAGATCCTTAATAGATTCCTGAAGACAGAGATAAAGCCAAACACACACACACACACAAAATACATTTTTCTTTATGTAATACTTATAGTAAAGTTTAATTTATAATCTAGGCATAGTAAGAAATTAGTAACAACAACAATAAAATTAAATTATAACAATATATAATGGTACCTATGAAATATAATATATAAAATCAAAGTTATTTTAAAATGCCTCGTCATGGTATTGATTGTCAACCTCAGTACCGCAATAAAAATATTTCTTTTTTTTCTTCTTTATTGATAACTTTCACCTTTCCACTGAAAGGAAGTCTGTCTTATTCAGTCTGATACCACTGCTTTTAGGTGTTGGGGTCATCACTGAGTAAAACAGAGGTCTTTTGAATACAAGCCCTGAGAGAATGGGAGCATCAAATCTATCTTTAAGGATTAATTAATTATTAATTAATCTATCTTTAACTAATTAATGAATGACATGTAGCATATATACCATGGATATGAAAAGAAAAGGCATGATTCACATTCTGGACATGACAGGACATGAAGATCCATGATTTCCCACACTTGTCAGAGCAGTTGGCATATTCAAACATGAACTGCTTATTTGTATAATCTTGCAGTGAATATTTTGGAACCATGGTTGGCTGTATGTAGTTGAAATTGAAGGAAGGAAAGACAGGCAGGACTATTGCATAGCATTAAAACAAATAATTCATTTCTGGGCTGTAGGAGAGCAGCAAATTCCTCTTAGGGGTGTATCTCTGTTTAGAAAAGACTGAAATAAACATTTTAGTTAGACTAATCTGGGACTCGGGACTTTGTGTGGAACATAAATAACTGAGATGACTTTCCCAATGCAGACAACCATTCTGCCTGAGGAAATGAAATATCAGAATTGTCCTTCCTATGTCCAGCCTCAGCTAGTGTTCTGGAATACAGGAGTTTAGGAGTTTCTGAAAGAACATACTGGAAAGGATGAGGTGAGAGAGAATCTAAACCATGAAGTGAAGACGGAGTGCAAATTAAGGGCAGTGCATCAGAAGCTGAGTTGTGGATGGTTTCCCAGGGAGGACCCATAGATACCAAGGGAAGGGAGCTTCTACTTAGGTAAAGGGTGGCTTTGGCATGAACAAAAAAGGAAAGGTGGGAGAGATAGTGAGAAATACCCAAAGTTCAGAGTAGCTCATGGAGTTGGACCGGGAGCAGGAAGTTGGTATACAGAAAACATCAGTCATACGGAGTGGAAGAGACCAGGAGAAGGGATTCCAAGGTACCTGAAAGATATGTCTTCCCTTGCACCTCTCTGAGTGGTGGTGAGTTATGGAAGGAAGGGTGCCCCAGAATGCTAGAGGACAGAGTGGAGTCACTGTCTGCATAGATTGTTCATCCTCTACCTCCACTCTAAGAATTAATCTCATTTCTCTAGTAGGTTCTTCACCAATTTTCCATATGGTAAGCACACATGCATGTGTATATGCATGCATGTATATATGTATATAGTAATGCAAATGGGCCTTTGGGTGTCTTGAAATTTCTAGTCATAAGTAATCACCATACAAATGAAAGGTACACTCAGAAGCCCTGCTGAATAGCCAGTAAAGGAGGCAACAGTCACCACTTTTCCTAATAGCTCAGAGACAAATCTCAATTCTTGTAGTCAATATTTTCAACATTATGGTTTTTAAATGGAGAAATCTAATCACTATAATTCCATAACATGTATATTATGTGTAATTTCCTCTTATATTCATACATTTGTTTCTTTTAAATGTGGTGTATATACCATTTGTGGATGATACATTGCTTGGTTTACAACAGTGCTGATACTTCTGGGGGTAAGATTGAAAGCCTTTCGATCAGCATTGGCACAGCAATGGAGCCTTGGTGTTCCAAGCTTCAATAGCATGGATGTCAAATGCAACTTTGGTGTTACATCAAGCTTGGCATTTATGTAAATATCGTGACTGTGCTAATAATTATTGGCAATTCTAACCTCTATATTATGTCATTATCCTTGCCAATTTCTAGAGAAAACTGGAATAAAAGAAGGTTGTGTCAAAATACAGGGAGAGGCACTATTTGGCAAGCACAATAAGCTGCTATTTACTTCTAAAAGCGTCATTAAACACAAAAGAATTTGCAGTGTATATGTGCTCGGGCTCCCATCAGTAGAGCAGACAGAAAGGAAGACACCATCGTCGGAAGGTAGGAAGCCCTTGTAGTGCCTGGCTCAAAGCTCGCGAAGGAGACGTCTTATTTTTCTGCCCTCCATCTTTAAGTTTCTACCCTAATGAAGGCACCCTTTTCTGGTGTCTCAGAGAAAGCTAAGACACCTCTTCAGAGCCTCATTCCTAGGAAGCTTACATCATATGACTCCCCACCACCAAATTTTCTAGCTTATTGTGACTATTGTGAGAGTAATCCTCAGGGGCAGACTCAGAAAAGGAAAGCCCAGCACTGTGCCCTGTAAACACTCCCCAAAATAAAACAAGCTGTTCATTTCCAAACAGACAAGAGATTTAAAACCAACCATATCCTAGGTCTACCACATAAATGGTCTGAATGTCTTGGTTAAAATGTAGTGATCATACATGGCATAAAGAAAATAGACCTAACCATATGTGCCTGAGTCATGCCTGCATATAGCAATAATGGTGCCACACAGTATTTTTGGACTGCTATATTCTATGAAGTGATTGACCCTTTCATCATTATCAAACTACCATATTTCTTATAATATAGTCTGGCCTGGAACTTACTTTGTCCTTCAGTAGGTAGAACATGCCGACTCCCAGGTTCTTTTGTTAATTCTTAGTAGGCTATTTTGTCTTCCATCCTTTTACTGTTATCGTATTTGTTCCTTTAGATTCCAAGCAATTTTGTTTTTAATGATTTTTATCATTATATTCTTTATTGGCCTTTTCGTACTAGTCTTTGTTGTTTTAGTGGTTGCCTTGGTGCTGACAGCATACAGCAATAATTCACCTAGCCTAGCATACAAACTCACATACTATTTTGCATAGTATGCTAGAAATACAAGATGCCACTCAGTTCTCATCACACTTTCTGTTACTCTCGTACTACATTTTACTTTTCGATCGAGTCTTCACATCGTGTTATTATCTATCTTTAGTTATTTAATTTCTAAAGCGATTTAAATACTGATGAAAACACTTGTGCATTTACCAATGAAGATGTCATTTCCAATACATTTCATTACTTTTCCCAACCCATCTTTCCATCCCTCCTAAATGGCATCATTTTCCACCCTCCTGAAGCTCTTTCGCTAATTTAAGTCTGACAGTGATTAATTCTTCCAGCCTTCGTGTTTAAATGGTGTACAAATTGTCTTTGATTCTAAAATACATGTGTTTCATATCAAAGTCTAGACTGACATTTGTTTCATTTAAAACTTCATTGTTTTAGACCCTTAACAATCTACTGATATTCTTATTGTTTATAACTTAGCATGGATGGGTGCATCTTCCTCCACCTCTGGTTGCATTTAGGATCTTCTCATTATCAGTGTTTTTGAATCATCTGGTTATAATGTGACATGTAATTTTCTTTATAATTCTTGTACTTGAGCTTCATTGAGTTTTCTGGATCAGCAGGATAATGCCTTTCATCATATTTGGAAATATTTCCACCCTTGTTGCTCATTCACATTGGGGGACTCCATTTATGCTTGTATTAGATCACTGAGTTTGTTCTATAGTTCAGTGATGCTCTGTTCATTTCATAAAATTGCTTCTTTTCTCTATGTTCCAGTTAAGTAGGTCTAACACTTTGTCTTCTACTGTGTCTTCAAGTCCAGTGATCTTTTAATTTCTCTAATGTCTAATGTAATACATTTTAAATTTCAGACATTGTAGTGCATGTGTTTGAATGTCCATATCACAAACATTTAAAAATCTACTTAACTAATGAACATACAGTTGTAGCTATTGGTCTGACATTGCCAGCCTGTTGTAATCCTTGCTCCTGTTTGCTTCTATTTCCTGACTTTCCCTCATGGTTGAATCCTTTTTTTGTACACTGCTGTTTTTTATTTCTATAAATATTCTTATGTTTTGTTCTTCAGTGTAATTAAGTTACTTGGGGAAAAGTTCATCCATTCCAGTCCTATTTTTAGGATTTGTTGGGCAGGACATAGCTGTTCTATTTCTGGGGTTCATTATTCTTCACTAGTACTGCAAGCTCCTCTTGAGTAATTTCTCCCACTACCTTATAAGTTGTAACACTCAGATGTTTAAAGCACTTGAAAGAAAAAAATGTTTATACCATAACCAGATGACTGCATAGAAGCCTATATGACAGACAGAAAATACCTGATTGGGATTTTTTTTTTATCTGAAATCCTGACATTCAAGTCTGATCAGCGTTCAGCTAGTATTCCAAGGGGACCCTGCACAAGCCTTCGGCATTCCTTCTCTATGTTCACTGCTAGGTAGGCATTATTTTTTCTGTCAACTTAGCAGCCATACTTGTATCTACTGATATTTTAGCTACCGTCTGTGCCCCAGAGCCGTCAGCACCCCTCAGACCTGAGCCTGGTGGGATTTCTGTCCCATGGCACCGACTTCGTTGCACCCTCCATATGTAGGTTTTAGCCAAGTCTCTATAGTTGTGTTTACCAATAATGACTCAGGAGTCAGGGGTTGAGGTGAAACCCTGCTAGATCAGAGAAGCAGAGATGCAACCAGCCAACCTTCCTTTTTGGCAGGAGATCCAGCAAGAGAGGTGTCTCTCCACTCCTCCTAAACCAGAAAAAGACTGAGTCTCTGAGTCCCTCCCTACTCCTTCCTGTGCATCTCTATCATATTCCTGGCTCCTCTCTCCTCTTTATGGCTAATTCCTGTCAAGCAGTTGCTGGCTTTGCCCCCGAGGTTAATTTTTATTAACACAGTCTTGGAGTTCCACAGTGGGATCAAATATCCTATAACATATAGGTCTTTTTTTTCTTTTTTTGCACACACTCCAGCTTTTATAATGCTCTTGCTCTCATAATTCTGTCAGCTCTGCCTCTTCAGCGCAGAAAATCTCCTAGACTTTTCAGGATTGTCCCTACCAGTGCTATAATCTTGAACACCTCCCAAGGCAGATGTCTAAGGGAAAGTTGGGAGCGCGTTGATTCCTCTTAATCTGTTTTCAATTGCCTGCTGTCTGCATGTGCTCTTGAAAGTTGTTGTTTCACTTGTCAGTCCATTTCAGGGTTAAATCTAAACCCTATTGTTCCATTTTAGCCAAGAATAATTGTGCCCTTTATGCTTGAGTTTGCCCTTTTTCTCCAAACATCTGCAATGAGTTTTCTGTGATGTAACAGGTTCTTCTGCCTAGCCCATCACCATGATAATAGGTTGGATGTTCTAACTTACCTGTGTAAACGATCATTCTCTCTCTCTCCCTCTCTCTCTCTCTCTCTTTTCATACATACACACATACACATAAAATATAAAGTTTCAGGGGAGTATCCTTGAAATATCATATTTCTAAGACATACTCCAATATAACATTACTGACCAAGAAGCCGATAAATGGTGAGGAAACCATTCCACTGATGGTATACTAAATTAATTTTTACTCACGTGATTCTATCCTCATAAAAAGATATGTATAGCGTATAGTAGACATCAACAAGAAAGAGTAGAAGACACTTGAAAGAAAAACTGCTTTTAACATAGGCAGGTAATTATTCCCAGAAAGCTTTGATCATTGAAAACCACCATTATCTTCTTATTGAGACAGGTTGTTTAATGTCTCTGCAAAGAATGTAATGAATGGGGATTTTCAAAGTCTACCTGGGTGATTCTGCCTCATGGTGAATTTTCTGCAGATTCCTTTAGCCACCACATTAAACACAGATAAGCTCCGCTATAAGGGAGATTGCCCCTTTCTCATTTGTACTTGAAAGGAAGTTTCTGTTTTCTGTTAAAAAAAAATCCTCTGATTCAGCCCGTGTTCTCTTTTTATTGTTTGAGAATTTCCTATAAGCATATAATGCATTTTTATCAGATCCATCCTGTCTCCCTCCCCTTCAACTCTATCCCCCACCTCTTTTCCTTCCCTACTCCATATGCTCTTGAAAAAACAAAACACCGCCTCCACTAAAGGAGCATCTACCAAGCATTTGTGGCCTCTGAGAGCCCACAGGCGTGAGGAAAATTGACTCTCCCTCCTATAGTAGCCATCAGTTGCAGTTGCCAACTGTTCCTCAGATACGGGCGGGGCATCATGATTGTCCATGCAGAGACTGGGCTGGTTTGAACTGAACATATAGGTCTTATGCAAGCAATCACAGCTGCTGTGCATGTATGTGCAACAGTTTCCTCATGCCTGGCAAAGGCTGTTTCTTCTGTGCATGTGTCTATAATCTCTAGCTCTTATAATCCCTCTCTTTGCTCTTCTGAAATGATCTTTGAGCTCTGGGTGTGTGTGATATAACTGCCCCCATTTAGAACCTGACACACCGCAGTCCCATAGGCTCTACACTATAAGCAGTTGTGGGTCTCTATATTCACCATCATCTCCTATAAAAAGAGATTACTCTGATGAGGGATAAAAAGTGCACTCTTTTATGGGCATAGAGATAAGGACTCATGGGACAGTTTACCACTATGTCCAATTAGCAGAACAATCATTAGATTCTCCCTGGCCAGCCATGAGTTTTAGCCCAGTTAACAGGGCCAGTGTAAGTTTTTCTGTAACATAAACTTTCCACAGGTAAACAAGTCAAATAAAAAATAAAATAAAATAATCAGCCCACAAGTTGGCAATTAACTTTAGATAACGATAGAGGAGAATCAAGATTTACCTCTAAAACTCTGAGCCTGGGTACAGTAGCAGACCAATCGCAGTCAAGAACTTGTTTTGGGAAGGCCCACGTGACAAACTTGGCTTAGAATAAAAATAACGAGACTTTTTAAGCATCCTGAGAGATGTGGAGGGTGATTGCAGCGTAGTTTCACTTACAAAGAGTTAAGACCTTCATAAGCCTTTCCAGCAATTACAGTTTTCAACAGTGAGGCTGAAATCAGTGACTGCACCAGGAAGTCCTTCATAAAGAGGAACTCTTTGAACAGGGGTGGTCACGCCACTTGGATGGTTGTGAAGAACTGTTGATATCTGAGAGACTTTTGCACTTCTAAATGGTGTCAGTTCTGGGTGGCATCCACTTGGTAAAAGAAGGTCGTCTATTATTTTCCAGATGTGTTTGGGCGAACTTACTTCCTGCCATTCACCTAAGAATATGGAATACCCAGTCTGAAGAGAACATGGTTAACCTGCAAAACTCAGACACTGAAAGCTGGGCTTGGGATGGTGATCGTGATATCAAGCCCACATTCAGTCCACTGGGTGGTTTTCCACCATGCCAAGGGATGAGTCCACCCAATCTGCAGAATGCAAGCTTTTGGTCTTGTTAACGTGTTCAACATTGCTAAAAAAAAGACCATCAGCAAACGGGGGGAGGGGGAACAACAAGTGTCACAAGAAAAAGTGAGAATGCAGCAGAAGAAGATGGCGGATTGAAGTCCTGTTGAGTCACTCCCAAGTTCTCATGAATAATTGTTTCATAGGTTGGCTCTGTCATCATTGGCCACAGATAAGAACTGCTCTCAAGTCACTCAAGTCACTTCCTGTGTGACTTCAAATTTCCTTTTGCTCCTAGGAAACCACTGAAAATGCCCTCAGAGAAGAACACACCAGAGAAATTGTGAAACCTGTCAACCGAACCAAAACACTGCCATGTGAGAACACGGATGTGCTCAGAATTTAGTCTGAACAAAGAACCTTAGAAATGCTCCCTATCCATTGTCCTAAAAGATTATAAGAGTTTTCTAAATGTAATTTTTATCACCTTTTCTTTCCTGCTATTTATGAACACATGTGTGTTTTATGGTATTCACAACATGCTTGTACCACAAAACTCAAATTTAATTTCCTTCAATTACTGCACGATATGCATGGCAAAAAGACTGATATAAAAATGACAGGAAATAATGAATAGTTACTCCGTTTCTGCTAAGTTACCTTTCTGAAATAAAACCCAAGCGTAACCCAGCTGAGGTTTCTGATTGGCTGTCTTCAGCCCGTCTTGTTTGGAGGAGCTGGTAATAATCGTTAGAATTTTTCGAATGTTCCAAAGTAGCTGGATTTAGTTTATTGGGAAATTACCATCCCACACACCAGAGATTTAAGATAGGTTGTAACTCCCTTCAAATTTCCCAGGAAATGTGGGTGGTTAGCTGCAAGTTTGTCAAAGATATTTTGCACTTTTCAATTTAGATTCAAATGAGTGTAGTTGAGCTAACTTACGCATGACATTATGTACTTCATTTCTTAAAGGTAGCACTCAGAACCTTGTGAATGAAAACTTGCTTATGGTTGATGTATAAGAGAAAGTCTTCCTAATACAATCTCCGTGGGGCCGCTAAAAGTGCATCAACGGAGGAACTTGAGTCCCGGATCAGAACACTTGTTTTCTATACCACTTATTACCCAGCAATAAAATTCCTAACCACAGTGTCTCTGTCGCTGCAATAGGCATTTGATAAGCTTCTGCTTCATGGTTTCCTGGTGATTAAGTGATGCAGTGTGCATCATGGGCCTGGTACAATGTAAGCTATCAGCACATGTCAGTCACTATTAGGATGATGGTAATTTAAACAGCAATTAAGCTGGGCTCAGTGTAGAAAACAACGACTGAGATTCATTGAGATACGCGTTAGAGTGTAGCAAGTTCTACTGAATGAATGGCACCTCCCACCAGAGTTTATTTGTTGAGTTCTAATTCAGACAACCTTAAAAGGGATGGGACATCCTTTTGGTTTACTAGGTAAAATTTTCATGAAATGCTAACTCCAAAATTGTTTAAGTTTTCCCAGATGTTCACACGTGGAAGAAAACTCTCAAGTAAATTGGAAAAGAAGAAATGAAGAAAAGAAAGGAGGAAGGAAAGAAGGATTGCAAAAATGAGGGAGCTTCAAAGATGATATCCCATGAAAAGGAATAGAAAGAGAAAGACCAGCTGGCATCCTTTCTTTCTCTAAGCAAGTCACACAGCATCTTTGAGACTGACATTTGATGGTTAAATTTCTGCAAGGAACCCAGGCGTTAGTGTTTTTCATTCCACCAAGGCACAAAACAGTCTTTCAATCAAAGTGAATAGGGCTTCCTGTTCTGTTTGCTTTCTTGAGCAAACTCCACAATAATAAAACCCTTTGTTATTGAGACATAAAATGCTATAAAAGAGACTACTGAAGGCCTCCTCGTGCCTGCTCCACCCCCAGACTTGTCATTATTTCTTTGTGTTTGATTCTTTACTCTAGTTTTCCTGGTCTTCGGGCCTGTGGATGAGAGTTGACCAGAATGTCATAGTCGAGGATAAATTCAGATACATTGGAAATATCTGCCCAAAGACTATGATGATTGAGCAGGAAGACATAGTCTTTGAAATGGATTGATAGAGAGGAGCAAATCACTGTTCACTTCTGTTTCCCATTGCTTGTGTAGAGCCCCGTGTTAAGAGTGTTAGCTTTTATCTTTACTCAGGTAGAACAAGGACTAGTGTAGATAGGTTGTTAGGAGTTAATGTTATCCCAGTTATAAAAATTGCATGTTTATGTCATCCTCAGACCTAACTGAGTAGCCTATCTCGAATTGTAAAGCAGGCCAATGTATGAAGCATGAGAAGTGGCGTGGTAGAAACCTATTTTTCTTAAAGTTCTTTCTGGAGCTGACTTATGAGAAGGGGTTGGTGTGAAAACTCTTCTCTGTAATAAATGCTGATCAACAGCTGGGGCTGTGACTCCCCGTGACTTTCAGAAGCTGTACATCGACTGGCTGGCTCCAACCACCTTCTTTTAGGTCCCTTCATGCACAGTCAGCGTCTTCTGATTGACTTGAACAAAAAGTTTTTTGGTACAAATTTGGATTTTGAACACATTATTATCCAGATATTTTTTTGTTTTCCTCTCTTAAATTTTGTGTACTTCTAACTGGTTGCTGAAGCATTTTTAAAGAAAAAAGCGAGCGTAATGATTCTCAGAACTTTGTGATTAGACACCCTTCCATCTTGCAGTAGAAGGCAGTGTGTTTTCAAATAAGATTAATAAGTTAGTTCATGGAAGCAGTGGCTTCCACCCAAAAGCCATCTTGAAATCATGTTTTGTACAGGTCAAGCTCACCATGAACAGAAGTCTCTCACCAGCAGAGTTTCCATGTCAGTTGTCAGTGTTGAAACATCCAGTGGTGTCTGTTTTAGCTGAAGGTTTTTCCTTGGGCAAGTGTCCTCAAACTTGTTCTCCTCAATAAATTAAGGGGCCGTATATGTGAAACACGTATGGCTTCATTGTGATGATATACATGTGAATATTAACAGAACTGATTGGCTGGGTTACTTGTTTTCCTTTGAATTAATCCCAAATGTAAAAAATATATATGCTCTAAAATGAAATGTTTCATAACAGTTGCTCATTGAAATCAACACTGGCAGATGAAAGCTGGGCATTGTGAGCTTAGTTCCAATCTGCAAGGAGTGAAGTAGAAGACTGAGATTTTTCGCCACAGGCTACAGCAGTGCAGGAAGAGTGGAGCAAGGAAGAGAGATGATCAGAATGTCACATTTTGTCAGTCAAGTGGTGTATTTAAAAATTGGAGACATGAATTCTCCCATGATGTCATTTGTCCAACAGAGCTGGTCTATATGTTGGGACCCATGCAAGAGAGGGAACTAATTCTTAAGGAGTCTCACAATCTGAAAATTCTCTTTTTACTACTTAGTCTTTCATTTTGCTTCTGTTTAACCTTCCGTGTATAAAGATAGCTATATATTGTCTACACATGTACATGTCTTATCATAACAGTCTATAATTGGTCAACTTGGAAATTGTGGCAATCAAATTTTTGTACATAAATTACATCATAAACATTTATATAGTTCATTGTTACTGCTTAGATATAAAATGTCCCTCAAACATCTTTGAACACATAGCCCCCCGTTGGCAGAGCTATCTTGGAAAGGTGTGGGGCCTTTGGAGGTGGGACTAGCTGGAGGAAGTGCTTCACTGGCTGAATAGGCCTTTAGGTTTGTAGCCCTGCCCAGCTTCCTGTCTCCTGTATGGTTCCTGGGTCACTGACCAAGCTACTGGACACTTCAATTATCTTGGAACCACAGATACTTTGTAGCCATTCCTTGCCTTCCACAGTGGGCAGTACCTTCTCACACTCTGATCCCAGACAGACTTCTCCTCCCTTTCTTTGCTTCTTGTCAAGTCAGCGCCCTGAGGAAAGTTAGCAATGCATTCGTTATTGAAAGGCTACAGAAAGCAAGTTACTTAAAAAAATACTTTTCAAATAATGACTTCTAAAGTGGACATGTTTATCTCCTGGAACTAGCTCCTCTTGCATAGGAACATCTGTCTACAGGAGGAGCACAGGACACCCCTCCAGTAATTAAGCAGAAGAAATTCTGAGCCTGTTGGAGTTATGGATAAAGCATTGCGGCTCCGCCCTGCTCCTCCTCTCATTGAATAAACACTTCATTGGACTGATTCACACTGGAAATATTAACACCTAATTAATGGAATTCAGTGCCATCGAGAGCTACAGCATTAACTTCTTGTGCCCTGTGCGGTGATAAAGCCCTCTTTCCTGGCACTCCTGCAAAGTCTGGCATGAGCTAAAGGAATCTGCTTCACCTGTTTGAACCTGAACTTTCAAGTCTGAGGAAAGGTGGAAGCAGAGCTGCCAACCCTGAGCCTAGGGGAATCGCATCCAAATACACCGTCACACAGAAATGTGTGATACAAGGTGCCTCGCTACAGCGGCGCCCGCTCTGCCTGACCACCAAGGAATCTCAAAGAATGGCAGTCCAGTGCCAGGCCTCATCAGTAACCAGGTGCCAACTGGCCATGCACTGTGGAAGGCAACCTTTCATCCCTGGGTTTCTCAGAGGGTTCATGACCAGAGAGAGACAGCCCGTCTAAAGCAAAGCCTAGCAATGGTGCTGGTAAAAGGAAGAGGGCTTGCTCATGTCCAGCAGTGCACACTCAGGTAGGAGTCGCCCTTCCAAGCAGTTGGCTGTAGCATAGAAGAACTTACATAAAACTGCTTTAGAATCCATTAAATCTTATTTTCAGCATATAAAGTCTCTGGGTTTGACTGCAGGCAGACTCGCGGTTTTTATTTTCTTGGTGTTTTATTCTTTAAATCTTTCTTTCAGTTTAAGGGTTTCCCTGGTCTTAAACAGAAAGTTGGATAAATCTGACTTCTGGCTAGGCAACTTTTCTGGGGAGTAGCACGTACCCGCATTCCTACTGAGTGAAGATTTACCCCATCATTCAAGTCAACAAATGTTCTCTGGAATGTCCATAGCCACAGATCCACCCTAGAATGTATATCCTACCAAATACACACTACTGCCCGGAATATTTCATTTTCTATTACACACAAAATATACTTATGATGTTCCTACTCATAGTTTTCGATCCATGAAGATAAGATTTTAAATATTACCAAAATGTTTTAGGTAAATTCTTCCAAATACCAATTCCTACTGAATGTGGCTAAAGCTGTAGAGTTCTTTTTTCTGCCCCAAATCCTACAGAGTGTGTCCTCTCACACTCGTGTGAGCAACTGTGATCTATCAGAGCCCCAACTTTAAGTCTCAAAGGAAGGGTTGGAGTTAGGTTAGTTCATGAAAACAAAAGAGCAGAGACTATACAGAATCTGCTGAAGCCCATAATCAATTTATAATATCAATTTCGTCAGTCCTTGACTGATTTAACCAGTGTTAACCCGTTCCTTCTGGGCTCAGAATAACACTCTTGATAATGTGGGGATAGAAGACCGTGCACCAATTGTTTCATCGCCCTCCATGACGGCAGGAAAACTGGAGATGAGAAAGCCACATGGCTCTCAGGAGGCTTGGAAAATTTAGCAGTCTGTTTCTTGGGTTACACAGGGAATCCTTCTTGGAGAGGGTATCATAATGGCTTAAGCCTGGAAGATTGCAAGGCTTTCACTAAGGTAGACTGGATACACTTCTGTCCCTAATAGAAGCACGGGGGTTGAATAGAAGCCAACAGAAAAACTGGTTTGAGAATGCCTTTAACACAACTTTTTTTCCTGAGCTTCTCTTAATATAATGAGGATTTATATTAAGTAGAGTTTGAAGTTAGGATTTTTGTACGTTACAGCTTCTTACTCCTCATTTCGCATCTCTCAAGTTCAACCCCCGCTGTAGACACTGCTCCGAAGTTTCCACAGACAAGTCTGAGGCTAATCTGTACCTGGTTTATTCAGAGGTGATAGGCTCTTGTACTGCACACATGGCTGACATATTTGGGATAAAGCCATCCAGATGATTATTTTTATTGATTTTTATGATGGCAATAAAAAGAAAGTGCACCACACTTGAAAAGGGTTTTAAAATCTAACTTACCATGATATCTGGTTGCATGCCCCTAAATCATAAAAGCAAATGAATCTTTCTAAATCTGTGACATAATATGGACGTGATTGAAGAGCTTTTATGTGTCATAAGGCAGACTGGGGCAAGGGTTAGAGAGGGGGAAAAACTTGGCAATAAAAATTGTTGTTAGTGCTTCTGTGCTTCTTAATGGATGAACAATTTAGATCACAAAGATCACAGCATTAACTGTCCATAATCACCATATGCTATGGAACCTCATGGCCCATTACTACTTAAATTAAAATTATTTCTTTTTTTCTTTTGTTTGTATATTTTGGTTTCTGCTTTTTTGGTTTGGTGAGTCTGTCTGCTTCTTTTGGCTTGTCTTGGTTTGTTTTGAAGAGAGAGACAGAGAGGACATGGTGTTGAGAGGGTGGGAGAGGTGGAGAGGATCTGGGAGAATTGGGGGAATGGAAAGTGTGATAATATATTGCTTGAAAAATTTGAATAAAAAAGAAAATCAGATGAATTCAAAGCAAACTCCAATTGCACAATGTTTTGTCATTTTCAGACTTGGGGACTTGGAGACAACTCTGTGCTGATGGCCGCTGAGTCGCAGGCCCTCTGGGAGCTCATTTCAGGTGTTGTACAGTGATTGATCTCATAGAAAGCATCTAACAACAATCACAAGAGAAGGGATCTGAACATTTTCAAATACAGAAAAAAAAAACAGTTAGGCTTCTGGCTTGAAAGCACACCCTTGCCGAATGCTTCATGTCAGCTCCCTATGGTGACCTCATTCATAAGCAACATCAAGGTCAAGAAGGGCTAGAAATCCTTGGCAGGACCATGAGGACCTATGTGCTCCCAGTCAGTGTTCAGTCATGTTACCTTGTGCTGGGATACAGACCTGAGAAGGGGTGAATGGTGGTGAACGGCATCAAAAGTTGTTTCCTGTTTGCTACTAAGGATTGAACTCCTGGGAACTTGCCTATTCTAGGCATTGAATGACACCCCCAGCCACCCTCTATTGCAGGGTCTCAGGAAGCATCCCAGGATGCCTTTCCTTACAGTATAGCCCAGTTTTTCAACTTGTAATTCTCCGGCCTCATCCTCCTGAGTACCTGGGATTGCAGGGCTGGCTCAGGGCTCTTCTTTAAATTGGGTATATATTAACCAAAAATCCCTCCAGTCCCTTCTGGGAACAAAAATGGGGAAAACAAATTATTTTTTCAAGGTTGGACTTCTGTCCTAAAATAGCCAATCCAGAAAAGTCTACTCCTTTGACTCCTTTTTCTTCTCATTGTCTTAAAATGTTCCTTGTGTGCGTTCATTGTATATGATGCTGTGTTGTATAAAAATACTTTATATAAGTATGCATTTTAAATTGAATATATTCCTCTCATCTTCTCCTCTCTTCCTTCCTTTTCCCCTTCCTCTCTTTCTAGTTATCCTTTCTTCCCTTCTGCCACACGCATGCACCTGCCCATGCATGAACACACATGCACACACACATGGAAACAGGACCCAGACTGAAGCTGGGCTGGGACTGTAATCCAGTTTGTAGAGTACTTGGCTAGCATGCACAAGGCCCTGGGTCAATTCCCATGTGTAAAGTGGTTGTGGCAGTGCAAACCTCAGCATTAACCTCAGCTCCATAGTGAGTTTGAGACCAGCCTGAGCTACAAGAAACCCTGTTGACACACACAGAGACATGAGAAAGAGAGAGAAAGACAGAAAGAGACAGAGAGACAGAGAGACAGAGAGACAAAGTGCATGAAAACTATTTTAAAAAATTTAAGTAGAAGACTATTTACCAAGTTCTGAATATTTTGGCTGAAAATCGGGAAAGTTTACACCAAACAGAAATTAAAAGATGAAATAGATTGAGTCAATAAACTGTGAGCTCTCGAGCTGTCTGTTAGTGCAACACTGGTCATTGACTTTTATTTATGATTAGTTGAGACCCCTCCCATTCCTTTGCTTTCTCTCCTACCATGTTGAAATGTGGCAAAGAAAAAAAAGTTCATGCCTACTTAGCCAGTTTTCTAACTAATTGAACAAGAAGATAGGTTTTTATGTTTTGGCTTTGTTTTGTGTTTTGTTTGTCTGTTGTTTGTTTTTGAGACAGGGTTTCTCTGTGTAACTGCCCTAGCTGTTACTGGAACTAGCTCTTGTAAACTAGGCTGGCCTTGAACTCACAGAGATCCACCTGCCTCTGCCTCCCTGAGTGCTGGGATTAAAGGCACATGCCACCACCACCTGGCAACAAGAAGTTCTGGGTTATGTTTTGTGGTCATCTTTCCAGATCTATATTGCCAGCTCAATAGACTTCAGAATCACATAGGAGGCACACCTTGCTATGTGCATATCAAGGTGTTTCCAAGGAGGTTTAACTAAGGAGGGAAGAGCTAGCCTGAGTGCAGATGGCAATGTCCTATGGCCTGGGCTTATGGACTGAATACAAAGGCGTGAAAAAGGAAGAAAGCTGAGCACCGCATCCGCATCCGTTTCTCTGTTTCCCAACCACAGAAGCCATGTTACCAGCTGCTTCACGCTTTCTCTCTGCCGTGCCTTAGGAACAGCGAACTGTAGCCCTTCAAAATATGAGCCAACACATACCCTTGCTTCCTTAATTAGCTTTTACCTCATATTCTGTCTGAGCAACAAGAAAAGAAATTAGTGCTGTGGTCCCAGCTGATCTCAAACTCGAATGCCTTCTCTCTCAAGCTTTCCAACACAGGCATGTACCATCACACCTGGCTTTAATCTATATAATATATAACCTGGGCCTGTGAATAGACAAATACACTAAAGAAGCTGAGAAACACTGAGAAGTTGAGAAATAAGCAAACATGGAGTGTTCAGAAGTGTTCTATTTCCTTTTCTGCTGCTGTGGTAAGCAGTATGGCCAAAAGCAACCTGGGAGAGGATTCCATCTTTGAGAGAGGTCGGCAGGATCTGGAAGTGGGAACCTGGAGGCAGTAGTCATGGAGGGACAAAGCTTATGGTCTCACTCCCATCCTGCTCATGATTAGTCGGCTTTCTTACACAACCCAGGCACGTGTGCCCAGGAGTGACAGTGTCCACGGCGGCCTAGACCCTCCTCTGCCAGTTAGCAATCAAGGAAAGTACTTCAGAGACCTGCTCACGGGCCAGTCCCTGGAGGCAGCCCCACCTTGAAGTTCCCTCTTGCCTGGTGTGTCAAGTTAATAGCTAATATTAGCAGTCACAAGTAACGACAGAGGAAGGTGCCACCCCCATAATAGAGGGAGATTTGGAAAATATGGATATTGATGGCAGAAATGTGCAAGCCTGAGAATTTAGCCATCTCATCTCTACATCTCCAGTGCTAGGATTACAGGCACATACCCCTGTGCCTGGCTCTTTAATGTGAGTTCAAGGGTTTGAAAACAGGCTCTCATGCTTACAAATCTGTATTTGACTGGCTATGCCATCTCTCTTATGCTTTGGGTGATGAATTCTTACCAAAATCTTTTGCTCTAAAGCAGTAGGAGAGAAGAAAGATATGACAGGACTGCAGTGAGAATAAGCAGAATGCAGTTTGTGTGTGTGCGCGTGTGCGCGCGCGCGTGTGCAATGACATTATCAGTGACCAAGTTGAATTAATGAAAAGGCCTTTTGTATTTAGTAAATACAAGAAGATGCTCTTTTTTGGTACTGAGGAGAGAAACTTGGACCTTGTACATGCTCCAGAAGTGCTCTGCCACTAACCTCCATCCCCAACCTTAGCACACCTTTCTGTAAGAGACCTCCAGTGGGCATGGCCTGTGGAAGTCTGGATATGAATACAGTAAAGAATGAATACCTATGACAAAACCACCCAATTCTGGTGTGGGAAGTTCTTCTGTATGTGTTTTGCTTTTATTGGTTAATAAAGAAGCTGTTTTTGGGCCAATGACTTAGCAGAATATAGCCAGGCTGGAAGATATATATATATATATATATATATATA
>LOJH01014056.1:0-19552 GCA_001685095.1 Ellobius talpinus | reverse complement strand
GGAAGGAAGGAAGGAAGGAAGGAAGGAAGGAAGGAAGGAAGGAAGGAAGTCAAGAATGAACCTGTGAGTAAACCAGCAAGCAGTGTTCCTCCATGTCCCTGCCTTAGGGTTCCGGCTTGAGCTCCTGTACTGACTTCCTTCAATGATGGACTGTAATCTGAAGTGTAAACTGACGTAAACACTTTTCCCTCTACATTGCTTTTGGTCAGAGTGCTGTTTCACAGAGATGAAAGTAGGACATCCTCTCTGTTCTCTGCCCTCACTCCGTCCTCTATGAATAAACAGCAGAACTCATTCTGATATTTGCTTAAGTCCTCCCAAGAAGAAAGGGCTCACTAACTTCTGAAAAGGATAATTTACATTCAACTTCAACTGTGTGAAAGGTGACCCCAATTCCTAGCTTTCCTTGATGTGTGCTATAAGATCCCATGCTTCCATGCATCGGGCCCTAGAGAACTCATTCACCTTCTCCATGATCCTAGTCCTTCTAGAAGATCTTCACCTTCTACCTTGCAGGCAACCCACCCAGTACACTTGCAGAGACAGCACACAGGGCACAGGTTAGCACAGAGGCAAGACCTCCTGAGCATCCAGGGAGACGCAAATGAAAACAACAGTGTGAGAACTGCCAAATAGAGAGAGATTGATTGCCTGGCCTGGCAAGCTTTTGAGCAAAGGGTACTCACAACCCTGATGGCGGGTGAACTGTGACTTATTTCAACCATTTTAGAAGGTAATCTAAGAGGATTTATTAAAGCTAGAGATGCAGAGCCCCTTCGACCCAAACACAATGCTGCATCTGGGAACCAATCCAACCGAAATAAAAGTCCCAATCCAAAAGATGTACGAGAAAAAGTGTTTCTAGGAGAATTTCTAAAAAATAGAAAAATGAATCCCAAACTTTGTATTTTGGTGGAATACTACACACTACCATAAAGAATGAAGTCAGTCTTGAAACAGAGGAAAATAAAACCTAGAGAATAGGCATAGCATGCTTTTATTTGTGCAAACTAGTGAATATGAGACAGGTCCAGCCACACCTGGAAGCACAAACAAGATGCCACTGAGGCCTCAGTACCTATCCCTCTTTTCAGAAATGTGGCTAAAATTGCCTGGCAGAAACCATTTAAGGGAGGAACAGAAGATTCTGGACCATGTTCTTAGCAGTTTCAATACCTCATCAGCAGGACAGCGCCATCCTGAGTGACAGGTGTGGAAGGCAGCTGCTCACTTATATGCTAGAGACAAACGAACAGATAGAAGACACTGGCACCTAGCTCTCTTTCCCTCCTTCGCCTAGTCACACCTCCAGCCCATGGGATGTCACCACCCACATTCAAGTTGGCTCTTCCCTCATCCTCTTTGGAGACAACCTCAGAGACACATCCTGAGGCCTCATAGTTGATTCTAAACCCAGATAAGTTGACATCACTCCTAGCATGTCAACACCACCTGCTGCCTTGCTGCTGTGAGGAGCAGGCCCCACCCCACATGTTCAGCCCCATTCTTCTCAGAATAGTTTCACACCTCTAGACTCCAGCGAGATAGGTCCCATGAAAGATGTGGGGAAACAGCCATTCCCAGGGGATGGAGTTCACAGCTCACCTCCTCATAATGGTAACTTCCAAACAAGTACAGAAGTCCTCTCGCAGGCTAGACCCTTTTCTTGTTATCCAGATTAAGACATCTGCCTTCCATGAAGAACAGATAGTTCTTTCAGATTCCAGACATAGCTTTTGGGTGTCTTAGGTGAAAGCACACTGTAGCCAGAGAGAAGCAGTCCTTTCCTGTGGACCTGCCTTGAACACACACATACAAACACACAACACACACACACCACGTTAACACTGCAAACATTAAGCAAACCAATACCAAGCAGTCATTGAAGATCATAGCACTGTGCAGAGCCTGGGGCAGACTGAGTAGGAAAGTGGGAGGAACTCAGGGGCACAGGGTTCCCAGCCTGGTAGAGGACAGCAACCAAAGCCTCAGGAAAGAAGTGAAGATTGTCCCACCATCGGAGCCTCTGTCTCTACTCAGGGTACAGATTTCCAGACCCAGCTGCTCCTCCAAACCATGCTCCTTGGCTTGCTCTATCTTGAGACCTACATCTGAAACAACTCAAGACCTTCTGTATGTGAATTTAGAGTCCATCTCATCTTCTATAATTTAGATTTTGGAATTTATTGGTAAAGCTTGCAATTAAAGGCAAAACAGAGCCAGCGCAGTCAGCACCGAGGAAAGGACAACCCCACACTGAAAAAATGCTGATGGCAGAACAGGGTACAGGAATACGGACCTCACTTGGTATTCCGTAAAGTTCTGAGTTTGTCAACCACTATGAGCCAGCATTAGCTTTGTGATTTGAGGATCTGTAGAAAGACTAGTGTGTGCAGGGATCTGACTTGCCTTTGTGGTCCTTTATCTTGATGTGTGCAGGTTGTAGCAGGTCTAAGCAGGAGGGCAGTGTGAACCTTCCTCAGTGCTCAGCCCCTCATCATTCAGGAAGATCTTGGAGATGGAGCAGGCACCCGGGTGGCCTCACAGCCAGTCGCTCTCTGCTAGGTTTCAATATGTGGCCCACCCAGGCTAACATTAAACTTTAATCCTCAGAACCCTGAGGACTCTGCTCCCATGAATGCCACTACAAAAGGTCGACAGGCACTGGCTACTCTCTCCTGGGAAACTCTACTATGTGAAGAACAGAATTCTTCCTCTCTGGGGAGACCTCATGTTTAAGGCATCTTGGAAGTGGTCAAACCAGCTCTCAGCAGACACTAAGCCTGCTGGCACCTTGACCTCAGACTTCCTAGTCTCGGGAACTGTGAGAAATAAATTTATTTCTTTAGAAATTGCTAAGCCCATCTGTTAGAGTGCCACAAAAGCTATCTCAGACAGTATCAGGGCCAGAGATCTCATCTTTCTGACACCCGGATGTCTCTCTCTCCCTACAGGAGCCCTAGGCCCCAGCTTGGATCTGAACTTTTGATCATCCCCCAGGGCTCCCAGTTACATCCCTGAGGCATCTCCCCCAGGATGGGTGCTATCATTTTTCTTACTGCTGTGACCAAATGCTTAACAGGAAGCTTAAAGGGGGAAGGGTTTATCCTGGCTCAAGTTTAAGGGAACATGGTACAGCATAGTGGATGTCCTAGCTTATTTTCTAGTGTTACAATAAGACACCACGACCACAGCCATTTGTGGAGCAAAGGGTTTATTTCAGTTTACAGCTCTCAGTCCATCATGAAGGAAGTCAGGGCAGGAGCTCAAAGCAGGAACCTGGAGGCAGGGACTGAAGCAGAGGCCGTGGAGGAGGGCTGCTTGCTGGCTTGCTTCCCAGGCTTGCTCAGCCTGCTTTCTTATACCACCCAGGACCACCTGCCCAGGGGTGCTACTGCCCCCAATGGGCTGGGCCCTCTCACTTCAACCATTAGTCAAGAAAATGCACTGCAGATGTGCCTAAAGGTCAATGTGATGAAGGTATTGTTTCAATTGAGGGTCTTTTCCCCAGGTGACTCTAACTTGTAACAAGTTGAAAAAAAAATAACCAAGCCTGGGAAAAAGCATGGATATGAGTACAGGACTGAGGCAGATAGGCACAGCACACCTACAGTCAAGAAGCAGAAAACAGAGGGGAACTGGGCCTGTTAATAATGCTTAAAGGCCCGACCCCTGTGACCCATTTCCCCCAGCCAGGCTCTGCTTCCTAAAGGCTCCGTGACCTTCCAAAACAGCATCACCAGATGGGGAGTCTCCAAACACATGAGCCCCTGGGAGAAGTTTCACACTCATTCACAACAGGGCTGATGGTTGCAGAGAGATACTTATTGTCACCCTCTGGTTAATCTTTCCCCAGACACAGACACCATGTGGGCATTGATGGAAGACACTTCTTGGGAAGTTTAACAGCTACCTGTGGAAGGCTGAGTCCCTGGGACATGGTTGTTGTCCTCAGCCTCATCTGTCTCCATTCTGTGAACTCAACATTGGGACTCAACATTTCAGACCTAAGGGCTGTCTCAGAGTGTCTCAAGTGTCCATCCCAAGCACTATCAGAGAATTTTCCAACTGTGTCTTTAAAGTGTCTGAACTCAGGCACCAGCATTACAACCCTTGGGCTATTCTGGGGTGCACTCTATGGAGAGCCCCTTTATTGTGTTGTGTGTAATAGTCTCTGCTTGCTGAAAATGTGGGCTTTCCACCCATTTCAAAGTGCAGAGCAGGACCTCCTCTGGAACTGGCGATGGTGAATGTCTTTCAGGAGAATATGTGTTGAACAGAAGGATTCCAAGGGAGTTGGCTGGGGAGGAGCTGGAGGCTCTTGCTTCCTCTTAGCACTTTTAATGGTCTCGGGGGGACCGACCCTGTCCTTCTGTAGAAGTGGAGGTGGAGATTGCTCCTGGCAGCAGCATCGAATGATGCATTGATGCCATGAAGTCAGTCAAACCAACAGTCAATTCCAATTGTCAGCAGCTGACCCTATGAAAGGATGGAAGCCCAGGGGTTCAAGCTGCTTGACATTTTCCTGATGATATCAAAATGGCCCCATTGCCAAATTCAGGGCATTCTGACCTGAATCTTGTTCCCTTAAACTTCCTAAACAAGTGGCTCCTGCCTCGCCAACTTTTAGTCACATTGATGGAGACTTGGTTGACTTTTCAGCACCTGGGACAGCAGCCGTCCCGCTGGACTCTCAGGGCTATCTGAGCTTTGGAACACAGGGTGCGGGAGGTTGGTGCCCTCCCACAGTAGGGCCCATGCTTTCCCTTCCCTAACTAGCCCAATGGACCACTAAGCTTATCCAGATGCCAGACCTCTGGAGAATGGGGACTAATGCCCTTGAACCACTGTTGGCCAAGGTCTGAGCTGGCAAGGCCACGGAAATCTGAGCAGACTCAGGACACCACCAGGCAGGGCTTCAGCCCATAAATATCATAGCGAAACAGAGACTGGAGCAAGTGTTTCTGCCGTTCTGTCTCTCATGCCTCCAACCACCAAGGGGAGAAGGAAGATCCGAAAACAATAAGTTCTTATCAGATTTGTCAACAGTAACATATGCTAAAATCACACAGTAAAGAAATAAAAGAGCCAAGCATCCTCCCTGGTCCTCAGGACACCTCCTGTCTCTGTGGACCTCTCTAGGTGTGTTCCACTCTTTCCACTCACAGAGAAACACAAGCTGTAAACAGACAAACCACACGTCTTTTCTTAAAGGCAGATCTAAGCTCTCATTTTTAATTGTTGTATATTATTCCACATTAAAAGAGCCATGCATTATTAAAATGTTCCCTTACTACTAAGGGAACAAGAAAGAAAGAAACAAGAGAGAGAAAGTGGGGACAGAGACAGAGTCCAAAGAATCAATTCACACAACCATAGATGGATTCTTGATAAGCCCATAGTCTACAGGGCTAACTGTCAGACTGAAACCCCAAGGAGGCTGTTGTTGAGTCTAGATGTGATCTGTTAGCAGAATTCCATCTTCTTCAGGGGAGAGATGTCTGTTTTCAGACCATCAACTGATGGAATGAGACCCACCCATGTTATTTGTGGAGGGGAATCAATCAACTCTATTCAAAGTCTAGTTATTTAATGTCATTTTCTTTTGTCTTCAATATGATCTTCTGATGTACCCAGAACTGCCCTGTGATTCCTGGTGGACTGAGGCTCAGGATCCAGGTTTACCCAATGACAATCTTAGGTTCTGACTCATTCTGTGACCAGCTCCATGGGCTTCAGCCTCTTGCCTCAACTTTCCCATCTGTTAAAATGGCTTCACATCAGCATCAACTACAGGATTGTTATAAGGGTTCAAATGAGACAAAGATGAATCGGAGTCTTATTTCTAACTATTGCTTATTATTACACATGGGTAAATTGTTAAAGCAGCCTCCTGGTCATAAGTACATTAAAAGGTGCTCTTCAGAGACACATAACCATTGGGACAGACAGAAATGAGAGTGCCATATTGGGTAGAACAATGTTCAGTCGTGATAAGATACCATTTCCCCTGTTAGCCTGGTGAAGGGGCTAGACCCCACTTGGAAATGGTCCTGGAGTGTCCCCAGGATCCTGGTGATAGACAGGTGCATAGACTATTTCCAATCCACGGCTGTCATCAGTAAGCTGGGGAGGTGCCTTAATTAAGAAGCAGCCCCTCCTGCCACCTGGCACTGCCTTTCTGTTTCCTGGCCTGAGCCACGCTGTTGTCACAGTTGACGCTCTGCAAAGGAGATCTGAGAAACATTAGCACTCTCGAAGCCCACGCTCCAGACCCACTGGAGGGCCCACCTCGCCATCTGCTGTGGGCCCCACGCCGAGCAGGCAGCAATGGAGAGGAGGATTTAGAACATGCTCTCATTCCAACACGGAGGAGGCTACTGGGTGAGCTCTGGTGAGCACTTCCCCTCTGCCAGGTCCAGCTATCTCTGAAAGCTCTGTGGCTACTCTGACATGATCCTCCTTTGAAGCTGGACTTGTCCCAGGACCACAGAACCACAGGATGCTGATAGGTCATTGCCATCTGTTCCCATCTACTGCTTCCCACCCTCAAGGGCTGGCAGCAGGATTCCAGTGGAGGGAAGCAGGGGATCTCAGACAAGACCCACCCTCAATATACACCTAAGAACTGGGGTCACTGTTTGCTTCCAACTGCGAATTGCTGACTCCAGGGGAAGAAGTCACAGATTTCTCAGTATCTGAGCTGGAGACTGGACTGTGAGATGTAAAGGTGAATAGATCCTGGCAAAGCTAATCTGCTGACTGCTCTGCTCAGTAGTGTATAAGAATGCCACACCAGTACAAGAGAGGAAAGACAGAAATCTGAGGGTGGATGGCAGAGTCGCTTACTGTCCCCACCCCAAGACAGGAAAAGGAAATGAGAAAAACTTGAGGGCCAATAAAATGGATGGAAGATAAAGAAACAGGGAGACTTGACTGTTGTTTGCTGGATGACGTTGGTGTTGGAAACCCACAGAACCCTACCCAGGACAGGGTGCATGGATGAGAGTTACTGGGATCCATCTTAGCCTGAATGGGTGCCAAATACTTGAGGTGATGGAAGGTGAGCCCTAACAACAAGACGTCCTTACCTTAGAGAGTCAAACAGTTGCTGACTTTAGAGTACTCTGTGCGTATAAAGATACCACTATCAGAGAAAGACAAAGTGTCCCCAAAGAGAAGCGACAGTCAGCTATCCAGGACATCACAGACACTAGGCTGCTCAGTCAGAACCTGGGACTGACCCTGCTGTCAGAGACACAGCTCACAAGGCAGCATGACGAAAGGTACATCCCTATCCCCCACTGTATGACCTCACGTAAAGGCCTCCGCTTGTCTTTTCTTGGGGCTGGAAAAGAAGGAAGGCCTGCAGCAGGGGATGGCTGAACTTCCAGATCCAAATGTCCCAGCTCTAGATGGACAAGCTAAGAAACCCTAGGAGGGAGCAATGGAGTAGGCTGTCTTTAACAAGTTGCATACTAAGTCAGAACACATATTCCATTCTGGAAATGAAGATATGACAAGACACATGTCACTAATAAGCACATGACTCATGGTGAGACCCATGACAAAGGCCATTCACCACGAAGCTCTGAGAGCAACAGCTGAGAGAGATGGAGAATGCTTTCAAGGTTCAGACTGCAGGCAGGAGTGTGACTGAGGCCATGCCACAAGAATGAGGGGATGGATGATATATCCATTCATTTCTTTGTGGCTGTTCCCAGTGACATTAACTTCTGGGAACTGCAGCTGGTCTGTGCCTTGACTGAGCAGGACTGAGCAGACCCATGGGCAGAGCACCACAGGGGACTGCAGGAGATGATGGCTCAGCAGGTAGGACACTGCCAGGGCATGTCACCCCAAGCATGCCTGCCTGTACCTTGTGGAACTACATGTGGCAAGCCTTCTCGAGCAGAGGCCGTGAGCCAGATAACTAGAATGGCATCCTCAAAGATTGCTGTAAAGAGAATAGACCTAAAGTTGGGAAAGGCCATCGATGCTAGTTGGTTGAGCATCCTATTCCACACAGGAAACCCTGCTGGACCATTCTAACAAAATTCATCCTCTACTTAAACAGCCCGAGAGAACAGAGTGTTCCTTCCTAAACCTCACTGCCCTGTGGAAAGTCCACCCTATGAGGCAGAGGGTTACCAAGTCTTAGCTGCAAAAGTCTGTCTCTGCCATTAATTAGTTCTGCCTTCTGATGCCGTGTAGAAATTCCTCCACAAGTATGGTGAGCAGCCCCAAAAGATGCCCTCGCCCTAACCCTAGCGCTGTGGCTCCATCACCTAACCTGTGATAAGGGACTGGAAGCAGGAACCCCCAATTGTTCTGGGCTTCCCTGCAGTGCCCATGGAATATTGAGACCCCTGGATAGGAGAAGGGAGAACCAGGAAACCTGGAGCTGAGATGCTGTAACAGGGGGTCAGAAGTTCAAGAGTGTGCCACCTTGCCACAAGAGAGGCCACGTGCAAAGGATACCTCAGAATCTGATGAAGGCATGGAGCAGACCTCCAGAAGTATCCAGACCTTGGTTTCAGCCCAGAGAGACCTCAGCCCTTGAAACCCTGTGTTGTTTTAAGGTACCAAGTCAAGACACATGTTTCTGAAGCCACAAGAAATGAATTCACCATCACAGTAACCCTTCATGGAGGTGAAGCCCAGGCCTGGGACTTCTCCTTTCCAAACAAAATGCTTTCCCACTACTTCTCATCCTACACTGCCCCAGGCTTTCTGTCAGTCAGACCAGTCTAAACCCCACCCAGTGCCCCAAGTCTAATAAACCCAGTCAGGGGGCCTCAAGCAGCATCTCCAATCCAGAAAGAACATAGTTCAGAACTTCCTCAACCTGAGCAAGGCTCAACTCTATGGTAGTCAGTCTGCTGCTGTGTCGTGCCAATAGCTATGGAAGCTTCTCATGGGAAGTCCTTGAGCCTGTCCCCCACCCCTTAGGGGCTCCAATGTAGGAGTTTATGCTTCCCCTGTGAGCTTCGGAAACTCACTTTTTTACTTAATTTCAGCCCATTTTCCCACTCTGTCTATGTCACCTTGGATGTGACTCCAGCAGCCAAGGGTTGGTAGGTAACTGAAATGCATTCCCCTGCAGCTGTCCCAGCGCCTTCTGGACGCTTTCAGAGTCTCCCTCAGCCTGTTGCGGCTGGGGAACTGGCCTCCACAGTAACCTTTGATAACCTTAAACACACCTGTGGCATGAGTGAGGATTTGTCAGCTGCATGGAGGGAAGTAACAGAGCAACGGCCATAGGAGGCTATAGCAGACTTAGAACCCCACAGAGCCCAGAGTTTGGACCTTCCTGGTGGCACATTAACCAGTACTATCAATCATCCTTTAGCATTATCCCTAAATGTGACCTCAAGTTGTCCTCCTCCTCTGGTCCCCTCACCTAGAATGGGAGTGTTCCCTCCCTGGAGTGGGCATCACTCTGCAGGATACCAGTAGCAACCAATATTAGAAGTCCCCAGGCATTGGGAGCCTGAGGTCACTAAGGTCTTCAATATGGACTTATCCCTTCCAACATTTCCTTCAGGGTTAGGATCATGGGGGAAGGAAAGAATAAACTCCACAAAGTCACCCTCTGACTTTTATGTGTGTGCTATGGCACATGCGCATGCATGTGCACACACACACACACACACACACACATGATAAAATATCCAACAACCAAAACAGAGCTCCGCTTCTTGGAAATAGGCAAGAGGGGTTGGGTTGTGGCTCAGTGTTGGGATACTTGACTAGCATACACAAGACACTGAGTTCAATCCTCAGCACTGATCATAATAATAGAAGGAGAAGAAGGAAAACAAGAACGAGGGATTTTTTTTAAATAGAAAGTTCTTCAGGGAAGATATAAAGGTAGTTAAGCACACAAGATGTCCAGCATCACCGATCTTTGAGGAGGTGAAAAGAAGATCCTTCTCCACACCTGCGAGGGTATCTACAGTGAGTTTTCAGAAAAAAGACTATTGAGAGTTGATGACGGTGAGGGAAAGGTGTGTCCTTACCCAGTGCTGTGGGAAGGTGCAGAGGTCTGGTCCTCATCTGATGATTGCTCAAAAAGTTCAAGCCAGAGGCCTGGGGCAATGCTCAGAGGCAAAGCACTTGCTACGCAAGCACAAGGACCTGAGTTTGGATTCCTCACATTCATGTTAAAAAGTCAGACGTGGCAGTGTGTGCTGGTAATCCCAGGGCTGAGCGCCAGAGACAGGAGAGGCGGTGGACCCACTGGTCAGCCTAGCCAATCAGTGAGTTCAGGTGCAGGGAGAGACCCTGTCTAAAATGTAGGTGGAGGTTGACAGAAGAAGACATCCAATTCCAGCCTCAGGCCTCCACATGTGCACACACAGCCCACACTCACACATATACCACAGACACACATGCATGCACATGTGTAAAAAGGAAAAAGTCCACATGTAATTGCTGGGATCCTGGGATTCCACTTGTGCGTACACAGCCTAAAGAACTGAAAGTTGTCACTGAAGCAAATACAAGTACACGCGTGTTCTTAGAAGCACAATTGATTCGTAATAGAAGTTAGAAACTGTACAACATCCAACGATGAATTGGTGGAGAAATGGGTTGTGATATGTCAACAGAATGGAATATTATTAAGCCATAAAAAAGAATAAAAATTAAGCCATAAACCAGAAGTGGGCGTTGCAACCTCCAAAATGTGCTAAATGAGAGAAGCTAGATTCAAAAGGTCAGACATTTCATGGTTCTACCTGTAGAAAACTTCCAGCCAGGATACGGTGGGAGAGCAGAGTGGGCAGTTGCTGCATAGTGGCTGGGGCTTCCTTCTGGGGTGGCCAATATGTGGGAGGAGCTTTGTACCAATGCAAAATCATTTAAGTCAGTGACTGCAGAACACTGAGGACACACTAAATACCACTGACCGATTCACCTGAAAATGATTCGTTTCATGCAATTTGTGCATCAACTTCAAATTCCCTAGTTTCTGCTTTCAAGTCTGTCTACTTGGCACCAAGGATCATTTTCATCTCTCCAAAACTACACTGAAAGGACTTAAAAATGGGAAAATAAGAGTCCCCAAACATAGTGAGGCCAGCAGCTTGCAGAAGGTGGGAGGAAACTTTATAAGAGGGAGGCCCCTCCTGAAGGGATAAAGGGAAAGCCTTCAGCAAGAAACATTGGCTTGCAACTCACATGGGGAGGTGTGAAGTGTGGGCAGAAGGCTTCCCAACACAGCCTAGGGAAATCTGGAAACTCAAGGCGGCTAGGACCAGAGCAACAGAGTGTCGTGGAGCGAGAGATGGAGGTCATCTGGCAGACTGGAGAAATGAGAGCACTGGCCATGGGCAGGATGAGTCCTAGCTGTCCCAAGAAGCACATGACATGGTTTGACCTAGCTCTGTGGAAAGGGAGATGCTGAAATAAGGCACTGATAGGAGCAGTGGTACCTGTAGGAGGAAGGCTGACTATAGGTCAACAGACAAGTCTCACGTCAAAGCTTTAAGTCTCAGCCTTGCACCAGGAGCCCAGATTCATTCAATTCAGCTCCTCCTGGAGTAAATGGAGAAACATATTTGCAGCATGACAAGTGTGTGTGTGTGTGTGTGTGCGTGTGTGTGCATGCACGCTTTTTATTAAAAAAATGTTTACTCTTTCCATTTGTGATGCATTCTCATAGTTTATATTCTGGTCTAGTCTGTTTCATTTTTTAAAAGGTGCTGGCCACAACCCACTAACACAATTTTATGTAGCCTAGGTTTCCATAGCAACTATATCACTATCCATACACAGATAACCCTGAGATCTGAGGCTAGAACAGAGGTGAGCAAGCATCAGAAGTGGGGGCATCTGCAGGTGTTGGGCACACTCTGGAGATCCTTCTATTGCTGGCTCCCCAGATGTGGGGGACATAGCCAAGGACAGGGAACTTCACCCCTCTTGCTGTAAGGAGAACCCTGACTTGGCCTACCCCCAGCAGATGTAGAAAGAGCTTTGTGTAAATCAAAGACAAACATGCACATTTCACAACAGGAATCACATATGGCAAGAACAAGCCTGCGGGTTGGTGGCTCACCCCCAACCTCAAACTCTCCGGGGCTACTCTGTCTGCAGGGACATGAGAACTCAAGAAGAAAAGAAAATGCTTGAGAAATACTGTTTGAATTAGAGCCCCTGTAATTCTCTTTGAGAGATGCAACTAAAGCCTTTTTAATTACTTTGGGCTCCTCCTCTGGGTTCCTCTGATAGAGCTGTTCCATGCTGGGCTGCAGGGTGGGGAGGGATGGGGAGCTTTCTCTTGAGTTACACAGATGGCAAGTCACTCATTCTCCCTCAAGAGCAAAGGCACGAGAAATAACAAGGCATTGCAAAGCCCTGTGATCCGCCAGAATGCGGAGACGGAACTGGCAAGGGTATAAAGTGCACCAGCTTTCCCAGCTGTGACCTGTTGCCAGTACTGAAATTTAAATTGCACATGTTCTGTGACTCCTCCACTCCTCGCCCACAAGCACACTGAAGTGAATCGCAGGGCAGAGTCCTTGCCTACAGCCGCCAGAGGGAGAGCCACTGAAGACAGAGCAAATGTCCATCACGATCGTTTACCTACCGTTCCCTGGGTACCAGACACACACAGAGTGCTTAAAGGCTTCACTGGAGTTAATCCTCCTGTCAGCTCTGCGGGACGTGTGTTTTTATCTCTATGTAGAGCAAAAGAAATTAAGACGTTGGAAGTTTGACATGGCCACATCACAGCAGGACTGTGTGTTCTCTGGCCAAATAATCGCTAGGGAGATGTTTAAAAGCACTCGTTTACATAAAAAGCATTTTACGTAATGCTTTGGAGGGCCACGGGTACTCTCACATGACGACGAACATAAACAACAGTCCCAG
The DNA here is from genome assembly GCA_001685095.1 of Ellobius talpinus. NCBI lineage: Eukaryota > Metazoa > Chordata > Mammalia > Rodentia > Cricetidae > Ellobius > Ellobius talpinus. Next base: position 6,673 of record LOJH01014056.1, on the reverse strand, counting down.
CCTTCAGTGATAAGTCCTTTGTTTTTCATATAGCTTCACACAGCCCAGGCTAGCCTCAAGCTCATTATGTTGCTGAGGATGGCCTTGAGGTTGTGATCCTCATACTCCCACCCCCAAGGTCCTAAGCCTGGTTAATGTGGTGCTGGGGATCGAACACAGAGCCCCATGCATGCTAGGCAGGCATTCTGCCCACTAAGCTGCATCCTAAGCTCCTGGGGGACAATCTTCTGTCCTGACCTGGAAGACATACACAGTACCAGATGTGGGAAAGGCGGGTTAAGTAGCTGCAGAACTCATAGTATGATCCATTTACTCCCTCAGATACTACTACCCGCATGGCAGGTATCTTTTGGGCGCTACTCTGGGTCCTTCCTCAAAACCCTCGAGTTCTCCTTATGTAGAGATTGGGCCAGGGGCAGACACCCAGAATGGGCTCCTCAGACGTGTGTGTTAGTCGAATATATGAATAAATGAGGGGAATGCCTGAAAGACAGGGGGGATTGGGGACACGAGTCTTGTGACTTTTTAATAAAATTATTACAAAGTTACCATTCTAAAAAGATTTTACTAAAACTCCATAGAAATGTAGAAAGTGAAGGTCCACCTCCCCTGTCTCTCCTTAGAGATAATCTTGCCCCTTTGGTGTACAGTGTTCAGCCTCTAGGCCCTGCTCTTGTGTTAATTAGCTTTCGGTGTTGTGACCAAATTCTTGAGTTAAACTCTTACTCTCCCAAATCTGACCTGTAATAGCCCTGGATCCTTTTCATCCTTGGGTTTTGAGGCTGTAGTTCAGAAAAATCCCACTTTTATAATAATCTTGAGAGCCCATGGGCTAGCCAGTCTATCCTTAAAAAGTGTAGGGGTGGCTCAAGGACCAGCTGAGGGGATAACCCAAGCTGATGACCTTCATCCTGCTGCTCTAGGACTGGGATCTATGGCTGCCTGAGAGCCATGCAGTGGCAGCAGGTGACAGTGATTCCGTGCATATGGGATGAGGTTGCTAAAGACGTGAGCATTGAAGTAATTAAAAAGGCATTAGCTGACTTCTACATCAAGTGATGTTCCTAGAACTAATTATTTGTTCATTAAAGCTCCCAGCCTTCATCAGAGACTTTGTCACGTGCAAAGAGCTGACAGGCCTAACTCGTGCTACAGAGCCAATGGCTGCGCAGAATATGCTCTGTGACTAGGAAGAGCCTTACTTCCTGGGGAAGTCGGGACCTACCTTCTTACTGAAGCCTCTGAGCTTAGGGGATAGAAATGAAGGCACACATCGTTCATGCTCTGCTGATTTTCTCCTTGTGACATGGACACCAACCAACAGCACTCTCACCTTGACTTTCATGTATGGTCTCCTTGATATGTGTCAACACAGACCTTCAGCAATTCTAAAAAGGCAGCACTGAAAACTGCAGGTTAATCACACTTGTGTCTTCCCTTTCTCCCTTGAAACCCTGTTAATAGAAAAGTAAAAGGAATCACAGGTCTAGGTGCATAATGACAGCAGGAGAAGAGCCGTGAGTAGACAAGAGACCTAAATGAATTTCTGGAAGCTAGGATGTGGATATTTGATGGGGAAGCCGCACAAAGCCATCCCTAAACACGGACAGAAACGGAGACATCCCCAGAAACACCCTGCCCTCTAGAACCCTGGACTCAGGCTAGAAAGTTCAGGTCTAAATAAAAATGGCACATCTGTAAATGGGGTGCTTGACTTGACTATCTATATGTAGAAAATCTGAACCTACTTCCATCAAAATTCTTAAGCAGTCATGTATTTGTATAGGTTGAAACACGGGTGGAGATTGATGCCCCATGTGCTACTTAGCCACTGCTACACTACAAATTACCCCTGGAGCCACTCACTTGGAGCAATAAGGATTTACTATCTCACAGTTTCCATGGGTTAGAGATTTGAGAAGAGCATAGTTGATGATTTTGGCTCAGGGTCATTCATAAGGCTGAGATGACTTCCAGGGTGACAATCATCTGAAGGCTGGACTGTAGTGATATTTTGTTTGTGTTTTAACAAATAAAACTTTCCTGGAGATCAGAGTGCAGAGGTAAGCCACTAGCTAGCCATAGAAGCCAGTCAGTGGTGGCACACACCTTTAATTCCAGCACTCAGGAGACAGAGACAGACAGATCTTTGTGAGTTCAAGGCCACCCTGGGCTACCCAGGATTGAATCTGTCTAAAAGAGAAACAAAGCTTACACAAAGGTGACCCCAGTACTTGGGATCATATGCCTTTAATCCCAGCACTAGGGAGGTGGAGACAGGAGTGGTATGGTTGGGCAGAGAGAGGAATATAAAGCAGAAGGAGACAGGAGCTCAGACACAGTCTGAGGATGCAATCTGCAGATGCAGTCTGAGGATTAGTAGAGACAAGATCGCCCCTGCAGTCTGAAGATTCAGTAGAGGTAAAAGGTCTCTCTAGTGCTGGCTGCACTGTTTCTCTGATCTTCAGGCAAGCTTTATTTGTTAGATCACTGTAGGAGGAGGCTGCTTGTTCTTCCAGGCCTCCCAGCTAGCTTAGACCCAAAAAAATCACACAGAAACCATATTAATTAAATCACTGCTTGGCCCATTAGCTCTAGCTTCTTATTGGCTAACTCTTACATATTAATTCGACCCATCTCCATTAATTTGTGCATCACCATGAGGTCATGGCCTACCAGCAAAGTTTTAGCACATCTGTATTAATCTGTATATGGCTATGTGGTTGTGGCTTACCCGGTAAAGTTCTCAGAGTCTATCTCTGGTGGCTCCATGGCTTCTCTCTGACTCTACCCTTCTTTCTCCCAGCATTCAGCCTAGNCTGCTTGGCCCATTAGCTCTAGCTTCTTATTGGCTAACTCTTACATATTAATTCGACCCATCTCCATTAATTTGTGCATCACCATGAGGTCATGGCCTACCAGCAAAGTTTTAGCACATCTGTATTAATCTGTATATGGCTATGTGGTTGTGGCTTACCCGGTAAAGTTCTCAGAGTCTATCTCTGGTGGCTCCATGGCTTCTCTCTGACTCTACCCTTCTTTCTCCCAGCATTCAGCCTAGCTTTCCCTGCCTACCTGAGTTCTGCCTTGCTATAGGTTCAAAGAAGTTTCTTTATTCATTAATGCTAATCACAGCACAGAGTAGGGACTCCCATATCAGATCACAAACAAAATATCACTACCCTGGACCAAGGTAGAAAGATTGGCTTCCAAGATGGTGGGCCCAGAAGGTTATTGACTGAAAGCTTCAGCCCTTGCCACTCCTCCTAGGGTTGCTAGAGTGACTTCATGGCATGGCAGCTGGCTTTCTCCAAGAGTGAAGGAAGAAAAGAAACTGGCATGCTTTTTATCATTGAGCCTTGAGAGGCACACTCCGGAAATTTGCCATGTTCTATCCACTAGAATTATCTCTGGGTCCAGCCCTATTTCAAAAAGGGTGAAATGAAGTGGCACCTCTTGAATGGGAGCATGCCCAAAGCTTGTAGAAATAACTGAAAATGAATATCCCCAATGAAAGCAGACCTCTATACTAGCACTTAGAAACCTCCCAACTCTTTAACTGACATGTTTAAAGCAAATTCCACAATTAGGATCCTTCTACATGCTTATGGGCTACCTAGGCACAAAATTGAATCTCAGTGGTCAACTAGCACACTAGGCGATCTTTCCTTGTGTGTATTCTGGGACCAAACATGCATGCTATCAAATAATGACTGCTAAGAAAGAAAAGCTCAGTCTTCTTCAGGGATGAGCTCCTTAACTGGTTATTCAATATCAAGTACTCAGCCCTAAAAATATATATGTATGAGCAACACTAAATGATCCAAGTAGGTTGTATTTACATGTTTATGTATATACAAATGTATGATATATATATATATATATAATGGCAATGGTTAAGGAAACAAAGACCATGAATTTGAGAGGGTGAGGCATGGGAGGATTTAGAGGAAGGAGAAGGAGGGGGAGAATAATGTAAATACAGTACTCATATATGGAATTCTCAACAAAAAAGAATTTTAAGAAAGAAACATGCATGTTGAAGCAAGCACTCTATTACTGAGCTATACCCCAGACAAAAATTAGATCTTCAGAACATAAAAGCTCAACAATAACATGAGGGAAAAAAATTAACTCTAAAAACTGATTCACAAAATAGAATATGATTTTTAAGTTAAAAAAAAGTCTCTAGTATCTTCAAGGGGAATCCAAAATCACTTTTAAATATGCAAAAGAACTTTTGAAAAATGTCAAATTGAATAGCCAAGAAACCATAACAAAGAGGAAGAGACAAGAAAGATGAAAGGAAATAATGAGAGGGTTCTAAATAAATCTAGGGGGCTGACAGATATTAAATATCTAATAAACTCCAAGAAATGGAGGAAGAAAACACACTTTTATTTACCAAAGCTAGGAACATGAGCATCAAGATAGGAAAATTTACCAACTGTTCAATTATGATTGGTAAAAGAAAGAACACTCTATCAACAGGTCTTTGGGGATTTTTGAAGTGTCAAGGACAACACCCTGTGGGTTTTTAAAAGCAAAAGTTAGTAAACAGTTCAGGTACCATATATTTATAAAAAACACCACTTGTTTTTATAAGTAAAGTTTTATTAGAACAAATATGTGTCCCCTGTTTACATGCAATCTATAGTTTCCATTGTAGCAGGAGGGGAACAGTGACAACAGAATCTACATGAGTAAGAAAAACGCTGACCTTTGTACTACAGAGAAACTTCCAGAAGAGATGAAAGTTCTCTTTCAAAAGACAAAATAAAATAAACCTGACATTAGTCACTTCTTTATTCATGATTGGATGCCAGGGATGATGGGTAAATGTCCCTGTAACCAATGGGCCCACGAGGGACCTTGACTCTGAACACATCTGCTGCTGTAGTGCCCAAGGCCCTTGAACTATGGCCTGAAGAGTAGGTTCACTTCCCAGGAGAAACCTGTCTGAGTCTGGAATGTTCTCGGGGAATGTACTGTGGTTCAAACACCAGAGGTAAGACCTCATGTCTAGTCACTAAAGGGGCTGACATGGCCCATTTGTCATTTTGGTTCTAAACTGGTCCTTTAACAGCAGAACTGTCTCCATTTGTATGTTTAAGCCTGCCAACTGCTACCCTTCGGATATGAAATGTCCCCAAAAGCTTTGTCCCAGCCTATGTACTGTTTAATGGAGGCAATGAAACCTTTAAGAGGTGGGACCTGGGAGCAGGAGTTGGGGGGAGTCATGCTCTTGGGGACATGCTCTCAGAAGGCCAACACACCATAGGGCCAAAGCAACCGTAAACTAAAACTTCTGAAGCTCTGAGCCACAGTAAACCTCTCCTTTTAAGATAATGTTCTCTAGTATTTTGTCATAAAAATGAAAAGCTAACTAACACAGCAACAATAACGAAGCTCAGGACAAGGGCTTCTGCTCCCCAGCACAGACCCCACCCACAAACCCTTGTCTGTGGTGTTGAGAGAAGCAGACACACAGGGGAACTCCTGGGAGCTGCCTAGAACAGGTTTTATGAGAACAGCCCTAGGTATGAAATGCACACTGAACCCCATCTTCTGAGACTCCTCACCCCTCATTCCACCATCAGCCTCCTCCCTCTAAAGAGCCTTCAGTCCTTACCTCATAATGCCTGACAATAATTCCTTCTTCCTCTTTCAGTTTTCAGCCATATCTCAGACCTGTCTTTTCTAAACCAAAGACTCCATCAATACTTTTAGCAAACGTCATCTAGATGTTTCACAACCAATACGGGTAGCTTCAAAACAATTATTTTCATAACTTTTTTATGCTATTTTTCAGGTTGTGGAACTAAAGCCAGAGAATAAATCCCTGACTGAAGGTTACAACCCTGAGACCAAAGCTTGGAGTCAAGGCAGGATTCAACCCAGGAATTGTTCCACACCTGGACTCTTGAGAGTTCGCTCCTTTCTGTCTGAGGAGATGGGGGCCATCACTAAACCTGCCCTTGCCAAGGGCCATTCAAGGTCAAGGACTCCCTGCCCTGGTTCTGCACTTCTGGGTTCAAGAGTCTTAGTCTCTGGGAGGAAGAATCTGATTGGTCCAGCTTGGCTGTCCTCATCTTGTACCAGTCCCCTGTGTCCGGGGTTTTCTGAGGGGATGGGAAACATTCTGAGTCCTGGGGCTGTTACTGTGTGAGCTGGACAGTACTGGGGAGGGGCCGGAGGGGGGGCGGAGGTTACACTGATGAGTAACATGTTCTTGTACAGAAATGGTTGCTTCCAGATCTGTGTACGGCAGAATCCAGATCTTTGCAGAATGGTTACAATATTTCCCCTGATGTCCTCTGCCCTCCCCCACCTTGAGCAAACCCCTTCCCACCAAGCCTGGAACTAAGAATGCATCTCCCCTTGTCCTGCATTCCAGCATGGGGTGATTACTTGCAAATGGCCATCATGTTTGGTCACCGTGGACATCTCTCCTACCCAGCACAGGGACATTCCTCAAAATGTTCTGCTCAAACAAGCGTGAGACAAAACAACTTGTCAGGCTGTCTCTTTCTCGCAGAGATGAGGTGGTGATGTCAAAATCCAGTCCTTTACTCATTTAGAGATGATCTGATAATGGGAAGCTGGCTTAATTTCCGGAGAGAGTGAGAAGCTGCTTCACTAGCGGAGCTGCCAATCTCTCTCTCTCTCTCTC
>LOJH01014054.1:0-24392 GCA_001685095.1 Ellobius talpinus | reverse complement strand
GGAGGAGGGGAGGAGGTGGAAATTTTTTAATAATAATAATAAAAAATAAAAAACCTATGTGACAGGAAAGAGAAGAAATGAATGAACAAACAATATAATATATATGCATGAGACTATTTCTCTCACAACTAGAGCCTTGTAATATTTCAAATCTATCACTTAGTCTCTTGACCCTTTCATTACCTCTCATTCATTGCATACAAATGGTTTTAATAATGTTTATGCTACTTAATTTCAAACTCTTTGGGGAGATTATGGGATAGAATGCATTTAAAATACTCAAAATGTCAACATATCCACAAACATGTCATACTTACTTTATGAAGATAATTCATGCTTATTTGCATTGGTATTTATTTTTAGTATATAATTATACAGGACACATTTCTGGTGGGTGGGTACCCTGTTTCTACAATTGGTAGAATCCTTTAGTGATCAAACCTTGAGCCTCACATTCTTGGTGGAATAAATTTGCTATCTTAGATTCTTTTAGCGCATAATCTAAGAATGGCAGAGAACAAAACTGAATATGGTTGCTGAAAACTAAATTGGAGTTGTTAAGGAAAGAGTGTGTCCTTTTCAAGAGGTTAGGTAGGCTAGAGACTCAAATGCATAGTTAAGCCAAGAGGTATGATGGCTACCTTTTTCCTACCTATTCTGCTCCTCCATGATGATCTCCACAAGAATTTTGGTGCTACCATTGTCATAGCAGGCAAAAAAAAATGCGAAACAAACTGCCGCTGTTTTACCAAGACTTTATCCTCATAATCATTGACCCTTTAAAACATCATCCCTTCTCTCAATGTAAGAAAATAACTTCTATGAGGAGACACCTTCTCCAGGTTGCTTTTTTTCTGAAACAAGAGGTAGCCAATTCATGATTGCTCTGACGATTTAACAAAACACCAGAGCTGCATAGTTTATATAACAGAGACTTAAGCTCTGATGGTTCTAAATCCTGGATCAAGATTCTGACTACCTGTGGTACCTGGTGAGGACTCTGGGCTTGCTGGTGGCCACGTGCCTTTGTGCTCACCTTCATGGAGCCTTTTCTCAGAGTACAGGATGTGAAAAGGAAGGAGAGTGAGAGACCCTACCCTCTCTTTGTAAGATCACCAGACGTAACAGAACACAGCCCCATCTGTAAGCCCCATTTTGCTCTAATTACCTCCTGCAGATCCTATCTCCAAATATAGAGACGCTGGAAACTGGAGCATCGATGTAGAAAAGTACACAATCCAGCCTACAGCACTCAGCTTTCTAAAGCCTGGGCACGACTCAGAATTGGATACAAAGGAATCTGAGACAACAGGGAAGGTTGAGTTGGCAGCAAATTCCCCAAAGACAGTACAATCAGGCAGCGCAAAATATTTTCATCAACAACGGGCTGGGTGCAGGACTGTGATCCCGTGAGCGTATTCATATAGAGTGACCACATAGCTGTTGCGGTTTTTCTAAATAGGGTGTATGATATCAGCATAGTGGCAGAGTCCTCTCACAAGGTATTTCTCTGACTGCATCTCCATCTTTAAGTACCAAAGGAATTGTTGGACAGAGAAAGAATTGAACAAGGGCTTACTGCATTTGATAGAAGAAATTTAAGAGAGTCAGGAACAGAAACACTTTACCTGTTTAATAAAGTAAAATTATTCATTGACAAATCTAGTCATATATCTTACACAGTTCCTGCTCAAATGGTGCATAAATAAACAAGATCTAGAAAAACAGCAAGAATCCCTGGGAGATGTTTAATTCTCTTTTATCAACAGAACAGTGTTGAAGAGGTGAGAAAGGGCCAGAGTGAGAAAGGGCCAGAGGCAAGAGGGATGAGGTTCTACTTGGCTTAGTAAGAGATGAAGCTTTTCACCCTCACAATACAAGTTTTAGGGAAGCTATAGAAAGAACTTTGTAAATGATGGCAACAAGCATCATGTGATCCTTCCTTTTCTAGTCAGTATGAATTTTTAGCAAGTGATTTCCCTTTAGGAAATACATGAGGTTTGACTGGAGATGTAGCTTGGTTGGTAGCCTGCTTGCCTCACATGAACTGAGCCCTAAATTCCACCCACCCTCAGCACGGGTGGGTCCCACCTGTAACCCCAACACTAGAAAGATACGGAAGAAAGATTATAAATTCAAGATTATCCTAAGCTACATAAGGTATCCAAAGTCAGTCTGAAAATCATGTGATCCTGCCTCAAAATAAATAAATATAAGTATTAAATGGTTGGAACTAAGCATCAAAAAATACAATTTTAATTGGTTCCTTCCTAAATGCAATGAGGCTCAAATCTCATAGTTTTAGCTGGTTCAATTCCAAAGTCCCCCAGAGATCAATTAATCACTGGAGCAGAGAAACGTCTAAGCTGATACTGCAAAATTGAGGTAGATAGTATCTGTATATTTGAAAAATTGGAAAGTTTCTGATTAAATAATTTATGCCACAATCAAATGAGAAGAAGTTGAATTTTCAAAATTCTGTAATGCTACTTGGAGAAAGAGCAAGAGGGACTGGCATGTTGTTTCAGGTGCCTTCCTTGGAGAACTAAATCACTCATTCACTGGCAACAGTGGTTCACAGTGTTCAGAGTTCAAGCACAGGCCATTATAATTCTTCAATGCAAAACCATCCTTCAAAATAGAGCTGTAAGTCAATATGCTCCTTCTGCTTTATGATTCAAGCACTCTGGGCTAGCAATTGCCAGCCTGTCTTCTGACTTAGAAGCATTCCCGATTGTGTGGCCTATATTCTTTTCTTTGCCTGATACGTTTTAAACAACACAAAATCAAAACAAGTTGATTATATTGTTTTTTTCTGTTCATATTCCCAGAGGCAAAACACAACTCTCCTAATTTAGCTAAGGTCACTTTTGACCTTTCTACTTCAGATCCCAGCAGGAAATAAAACAGCAGTGGAGCTTTGCTGTTTGGAGCCTAAGAGAATTCATGGAATAGTTCCAGGCTTATCTTCATCAAGTATATTGGTAACCTCTATTAACTTTCTGCTTTCTCCCTGAAACACCACATTCTGGCCTTCCCTCTTTTTGTCCTTGGCAGAGAAGCTGCACAGCGTGTCGCCTTGCTATGTCTCTAGAGGACGTTTCCCTCAGAGTGTGCATTGAGGAAGGAAGTATTTTCCTGCCAACAGTGAGAAGCAATGAGAGATGCCATTTTAAGGGAACTAAAAGCGTGATGGCTGAAGAGTCTACTCTTTTGGGTGTGGGTTCCTCTGCTGCCAGTCAAGTGAATTAATTCAGCCACACTTTACCATATAGGAGAATCTCTCTCTCTCTCTCTCTCTCTCTCTCTCTCTCGCTCGCTCGGTGTGTTTAAGCTACAGTGATCATCTCTGTGGAGTCTGGGGAAAAGCCAAAAAGAAACAGCCACCAAATCTACTTTACAGCATGGAGAGAAATTCCCTTACCTATCCATTCTTGTCTCAGACTGAGGATATGAAGATTAAATGCCCTCTTCCTGCCTTTCAATAAATTAAAATATGATAGAGTAGCAGAAATGTGATAACAAATTATGTCTAGTACTAAATGGGAAGCAGAAATAAAAGAAACCAATGAGTCTGCCTGCTTGGATGGGCCATGAATTGAAGGGAAGTATTCAGTGGCCAGAGAAGTCACCAAATGAGTAAGGATTACGCTGGCACAATGGCTGGGAAGGAGACCTTGCAGGATGAGTTTGTAAAGAGACAATGGCAAACATGGGACAAAGGAAGAGTAGTTGTTAGAACTGTATATGACGGGGGAAGGGACAGAAAATTAGATCAGGCATGTTCATAGAGATATTTTTCACCTTATGAAGAAGGTGATGTTCATGCTAAATATAATGCAGGGCATTTGGGAAAATAACTGAGCATGAATAGTATTAGTAAATATAAATGTTTAGTAAATTACTTTCCCAGAAGTTCGGAATATGAATCAGAGATGTGAAACCAGAGGATAGATGGACTAAAATAAAAAAGGCTATTAAAATTCTGGACCAATTATTCTCCTTCTTCATATGACTGTTAGAAGGATTAAATGACAACACAGATGTAGATGCCAGAGGAAACTCCAGAACATCAGACAAACATTGTAGAGAAGAGGAATGAGAGGGTCATGTCTACCACTGAGCGTCAGCCATCCTCAGCCTATGGAGAGTCCTTGCCACCTCTGGAAGGTCTAGGATACATGTCTATATTTAGAAGACGCTGCTCGATTGATTCTAGTGAACAAAGCTTCTCTCTCTCTCTCTCTCTCTCACACACACACACACTGTATGTGTTCATGTACTTAAGCAAGTCTACATGCATATGCGAGTCCTCTGTCATTCTTTCCCTCCGTTTTATTGAGATAAGATTTCTCATTGATTTGGCTAGATTGGCTGACCCAGTGAATTCCGCTGTGCCTCCCTTCTCTGCCTCCCTGGTACTGGAATTAGAGGTGCACACTGCTATTCCCTGCTTTTTTGTGTGAGTTCCTGGGATTCAAACTCACCTCTTCATGTTTGAGTATCAGGCACCTTGCTACCTGAGCCATCTCCCTGGCCCAGTCACTCCTTTACTTCTTAGAGATTTGACACTCTTTACAACCAGTACAGAAACAAGGGATATATTCTCTTCACAGAACTGGGCCATCACAGCTTAGGTGTTCTCTGTGCAGAATACAAGAAAAGATGGCGGAAAAGTTTACTTGCATAAAGTGTCTGCTTCCTCTGAGAGCTGGCGGCAAGTATTGTACATGAGTTTCTCAGTTGTTGTGGTTTAAAATCTTAAGTATGCTGAGAGATAATGTCATTTTCCCCAACCCAGATGGATTTTATTCCTGAGGGGAATGTTTATTTGCTTTTCTTCAAAGGCCCTGAGCAATGAAGAAGATTGGCAGGAAACAAGCAATTAGTGCTGACATTCCCACTCAGGTGCATCCTGTACCTTAGTGGAATCGCAGACCCAGTGCAGAGGAGAGCCAGATGGACTTCTCCCTCTTCCAGTTTCACTGCACTGCTTCAGGAATGCAAGGACCACACTTTGATTTTTTTCACATTCATCCATTTACTCTCCTGCAGGTTCAAAGCCACAGTTTCCGAATGACAATTAGAAATTCAAATTCAAATAAAGTTAAATGTGGAGCTTTATAAACTGCCCCTTCTCTCCCTGAGTCTCTGTGTGTGTGTGTATTGTGCCTACGTCTCTCTGTGTCTCTCTGTCCCTGTCTGTCTGTCTGTCTAGCTAGATAGCTATTATCTCTACCTCCCAGAGTAAAAGACACATTGAATCTATGGAAACTATAGTACTCCCATTGCTTTTTCTCATCACTGTGACCAATGGTACTAATATTTCTTTTTGCTCTGTTCACAGGGCCCAGACCATGGCAGAGAGGGCATGGAAGAGCATTGCAGTTCATATCATGAGTCAAGAAAAGAAAGAAGAATGACAACATTGTGCTCAATTTCTTACTTTTCCCTTTTTATTCTGTTTCTGCCCCAGTTCATGAATAGAGCTACCCACATTCAGGGTGAAATATTTTGTCTCAGTCAATTAATATCCCCACAAACACACCCAGAAGTATGCCACATCAATCACCTTGGTGAATTAAGTCCAGGCAGGTTGGCAGTGAAGATTAACCTTACCACAAATTCTCCACTGATCTTTAAAAATTCCATGGAGGATTGCCAATCTTTAAGAAAGTTATCCTCAAAAGTGATGAATTGAGAGACCCTGTCTCAAAAGAAAATGTGGAAAATGGCTGAGGAAAGTCTGACCTTGACTTCCAGTGTCTACATGCATAGACACATACACATGCTCACACACATACACACACACATGCACGTGCACACACACACGCAAAGGGATGCACCTGAGTTATTGGCTTGATAAACTCTGTGCGTATCTTCATATGCCTCAACAGGGCCTTGAAAAGACAGAAAAGTGAAGCTGATCAGCTTTACTCCATTCCTTTGCTGCTGTGTGGCCACAACCTAGTTTCATCATAGCCCAAACCAGAATTCATCTAATGTTTGTTGAATCCAGTCACTCACCATAAAATGGTGATATTATCAAAATTAAAAATCTCATATCAATTATCCATTCATCCATTGTGTGCTCTCTACTCAGTCATGCCAACAAATAGTAAGTTCACACCCACCAATACAGACTCATTCATTTGTTTATTTGATCACCTCATATAGAACTAGACACAACTTTCTGATAAAATTATTATTTTTCTGTCTTCAACCATCTATATTCTTATAAGTAACTTTAATTGGCAGGCGTTCCTACCCAAATTTAATAATTATTTTGAAGCATGCCGTTTCTGAGTATCCTACTGGGTTCCTTCTGCTTGCCCCTCTAGATCTGATCTTCTTTCTTCTCCAGCAGCACACTTCCTGGGTACTGATGGGTGGGACTATTCTCTGTGCTCTACTTTTTGGCAGTTGAGTCAGTAGAAGCCCTAACAGTGGTTTGAAGAGAAAGAAACATGAAACTGATCTACTTTCCTCCATCCCTCTCTGCCAGTGACCATAACCTAGTTTCATCACTTAACCAACTCAGTTCTATCAGGAAGCCCCTGAAGACCTATCACTTACTAGCACAATTCACTCCCTCCTGATTTGCTCCACTCTCTCTAGTTCCTCTTTCTCTCATTGGCTCCTTCTGGATTTCAGTAGTCACACCCTCCTCTGGTCCCTCTTTCAGCACTTAGAGAGAAAAATCTCATCCCCCATGAGGACCCACCAAGGCTCCATGTTATCAGATTTCCCTCATGTTGCCTTTTTCTTTGTGAATACCTCCTTTATTCAACCTTCCTAAATCATCCACATTGAATATATATTTTTCATGCCCTGTTTCCCACTGTGTACCCACCACAGAAAAGCAATGGATGGTTCAAAATACAATAAAAACTTACAATTTATCCTTTTCTTAAGAAGTTTATTTTTGGAGGGTTGGCCAAAAATAGCAGCTCAGTCTTCAGACTCAGAGATGGAGATGAAGAAAGCATGTGAAAGTTTCCCAGAGCTTACAAAACATAAGAAATATGTTATCATGAAAGAACAGAACGTAAGGAAAGGAAGAATATTACCTTCCTATTGTACCTTCCTATTGTTCCTGTAATAATTTACCACTAGTTAAAACTTGGTGGCTCAAAGTAATACCAATAAGTCATTGATTTGCAGTTCTTGTGGAGTCTCAAGGAGAAACCCTTTGCCTTCTGTAGCTCCTGGAAGCCACTTGCACTTTGTACTTCATGGCTCTGTTCATCTTCTTCAAAACCAACAGTGTAGCATCTTCAACTTGGTCTCTGATTCTGACCTCAGCCTTTTCTATGTTTAAATATGTTGCACCTACCCACCTAATCTAGCATTCTCTCCTTATTTCCAAGGTATTTTAATGGCCTTGATGCTCTCTTATGTGTATGGAGACACATTTATAGACTCTGGAGTTTATGTGGATAATTGGGATAAAAAGGGCTGCTACTATTTTGTCAACCAAAACTCAACTTAAATAATTAAACTATTGTCATACTAGAATAAGACTTTGCAGGTATCAACACACTATCTATACAAACCACAACAGAAGAGAGAAGGTGATCTTGCCTGAAGAGAAAAGGCTTAACAAAACACTGTAGTGCCCAGTGCTCTATGAAAAAAAGAAGGGAGGCAGGCCCCTAAAGTTTGGTACAAATAAACCATAATGTCATTAAAGGAAGGTAATTTTATATCTAGATTAGGATTCTGTGGCTCATAATCATGAAGCAATTTTCCTGAGGTCACGCTGTTACAAAGAGACAGAAGTTGGGAAATTTCCAGATCTTTCTGGCTCCACAATCTACCAGAAGATGCAAATTTCTCCAAGGTGAGATGACATATGGTGCAGCTCTGTAATTATTTTAAACCTTTGTTTTAATAAATCTTCATCAAATTATGTCAGTCTCCTGAGAAGGTAGATACTATTGGCATAGTCAGAGTTATGAAAGCAACTGTGTTTCAGAAATCCTGCAGCTAGAAGCTAGGGCTAAAACATCAGCTGGACCATTCTGCAGATAATGCCTTGTGTGATCCACAGTCATTACCACATCCTGATAGTCCAAATGCCATAAGTGAAACAGGACAAAATATTAGGATGGTTCTAGCTTGATCTTTTTTAATATATATACATACACTGATATACATCTCAATTAAAAGAGAAAAAACTGATAGATTATCAGAAGTTAAGATAGACACATTGTGTTGTAGTAAGAAACGTGTCTAAAAGTTGAACAATATGGTTCAATCTTGGTATGAGAGACTCAGGGCTTGGCAGAAGAGAAGTTCTCAATAGAGAGACTTGTGGCCAAATACCCTTGAAAGAATGGGGTCTATCAAATCATTTTGTTTTTTCTCTGTGTACCAACTGTGCTCTTAACTATTCCTTTGAGCCATCAGAAGAATTCCCCAATAACCTTTGGGCACACTTAATCTTGGGTTATGCAATTGTTCATGAATCTGAAAACACCATTTCTAGATGGCTCAGCACTTAATGCTCTTGCGAAGGATCTGGGCTTGATTTCTAGCACCCACTTCAAGTGGCTCTTGTGAGCCTATGACCCCAGTTCATGAAAATCCAACAGCCTCTTCTAGCCTTTACAGGCATCTATGTGAACAAGGTACACATGAATTCATAAAGGCAAATGCACATATACACATGTAATTAATTAACTGATTGATTGATTAATCCATAATTATGGGTATTATGTAGGTGTTTAGCAGTTCACCCAGGCTAGTCTTATTCAAAGAGACCTACTCTCCCTGTCCAGAAGAACTGTTCAGATCTCAAAGTCTGCTGCTCTGTCTTGAGATTCCACTTGCTCTGTTGTCTTCCAGGATGCTATGTGTGGGCTACCTCCCAAATATCACACATATACAAGCCTGAGAAAATATCTTTCAAAGCTGACATACAAAACATTTCAAACATATTTTATTGGAATTGATCATGATTTGCTGTTAAATTGTCCTTTTGAATAAAAAGAAAAGAAAGCATTACACTCATTATAAAACTATTGACTAAATGTCATTGTTTTCAAAGTCTGAATTTCCTATCAGATTTGTTTTTCTTAAGGCTGGCATATGTCCTGAAGGTGGCAATGAGAGATTTAGTTATAAACTAGCATCAAGTCAGAAAGGGACCTTCTCTGTATGTTGCCCTTTGAGTCCTTGTTGTCTTCCTCTGAGGTTTTTCTTTTTTATTTTGAACTCTTTATTTTTATTATTATTAATGCATATGAGTTACAAGTTTGAATAAAAATGGCCTGGTTAGGTATGACTTTGTTGGAGGAATTGTGTCACTGGGGGTGGACTTTGATGCCTCACATGCATAAGCCGTGCCCAGTGCAGCACTTCTTGCTGCCTCTGGATCCAGATATAGAACTTTCAGCTACCTCTGTAGTACCATGCTGTCATGTTTACTGCCATAATGATAATGGACTAAACCTCTGAACTGTAATCCAAAAATTATTATTTTTTTTCCTTTATAAGAGTTGCCATGGTCATGATGTCTCTTTACAGCAATAAAACCCTAACTAAGACATGGGCACTTTGTCTGCATGTATTTTTGCATGCATCATGTGCATGCCTGGTACTTGCAGATGACAAAAGAAAGTAATATATTCCCCTAGAACTGGAGTGACAGATGATTGTGAGCCTCCATGTGGGTACTGAAAATACAGTCCAGGTTCTCTAGGAAAACATCCAGTGCTCTTAACTGATGAACCACCTCTCTAGCCCCATTCAGAGATATTGTATTCCCTGCTTACTGAGTGTTGGTACCCTCTCAGCTCTCATTGTTCCCATCTGGTCATAGGCTATCTAGTGCCCTCAGCTGCTGCAATCTATAGACCAAGAAAAATTCTTGAGAGTTGAAGTCTCCAAATGAGACCTCATTATGTAACTCTACAAACCTTTACCTGCTGTCTTAAGAAATTCTGCAATGCCTTGAGGTTCAAGGTGTTCTGGCTGTTGGAAAGAATAAAATTCTATGAAGCTAAATCCAGTACTATACAACTAGATGCCTTCTACGGAAAGAAATCAGGTACCTACAAAAAAATATTTGTGAAAAGGTTTTCCGAAAACTACTGAATTAAAGCAATAGTGTCTGGTCTAATACTTAACAGAGTTACCATCTCCTCCTCATTAAAAGAAAAAGTATGCACACATCTACTCTGAGATCTCTAACTCTGTATTCATTGCTTACACATTCTGTGCCAATGTGTGACCTAAAAAAATCCAGGGCTGTAAATGCCCATGTCAAGAACATATCCATCAGAAAACACACACTAAGCACAAAAAAATCATTAGTGTGAGAGGCCATGAAATCTAGTGAAGAAAGCCCATAGGAGAGCTATCAGAGAAGGCAGAGGTCAAATAGGAAAAGATAGCCCTGGAGACAAAGAGAGTTTGAGTCAAAAGTGCTGTTGAGGTGGAAGCAAGAACCTCACACAAGGACAGGACTTAGGTAAAAGATGTCCATCACTGAGGAAGCAAGGAAAGATGGGTCAGAGACAGGTTGGGCTCCAGGACCACAAAAAATAGAATCAGTGACAAATCTCAGTCAGAAAGAAATTGAGGCCAAAAAATAAGTATAAAGTTTTCAGAACTGGGGCATGTGATCTGAGCAAGACTCTAAATCCCAATATATTAGATTCAGGCTCCTTAGAAAGAAATTCAAGAGGCTTTGACAGACTATTATCAGAAAATAAAGTCAGGCAACCTAGCTGTGAGCAGAACAAGCTACCATAGACTGGAATCCAGACAAGCTCTTATTTCAGTATGAAATATATTTGGAAATACCCATTATTAACTTTAATAAAAGAGGTTAAGAAAGATCTTTGGCCTTATTTAAAGTAAGAAATGGAATTGAGGTTATAGTTCAATGGTAGAGCAACTACCTAACACATGTGAAGCCCTGAGCTCAATCTTCAGTTGAGAAAATGGGGGCTAGGGTGGAGAGAACAAGAAGAAAATAATATGGAGAAACACAATGATATATGCTTATAATCTCACCCATAACTGTAGCTATTTTGGAGGATTTCAGGTTCAAGGCTTTCCTGAATTATGGAGTGGATCTAAAGCCAGTTTGTGCAATTACTCTAATTACTTCTCATTGCTGTGATAAATCACTGAAGAAAATCAACTTGGAGAGCAAAGGTCTATTTGGCCTCCAACATAGTCTATCACTGAGGGCTGGAGAGATGGCTCAGAGGTTAAGAGCACTGACTGCTCTTCCAGAGGTCCTGAGTTCAATTCCCAGCAACGATATGGTGGCTCACAACCATCTACAATAAGAGCTGGTGCCCTCTTCTGGTCTGTAGGGCATATCATTGAAGGAAATCAGGGCAAGAACTTAAGCAGGAGCAGAGGGAGGAACTATGAAGGAAAGTGGCTTATTGTTTTGATAACTGTTTTTTTGTATACCGTCTAGACCTTGCTTAGAGATGGCATGACCCAATATGGTCCAAGTCCTCCTACATCAATTAGCAATAAAGAAAAATGCCTAAAGGCCAATCTGATGGGGGGGTAACATCTTCAGATGATGTTCTCTCATTTCAGGTAACTCTGATTTATGTCAAATTGTCAGAAATTAAGTGACAATTAATCTGTGAGACTCTTTTTTAAAATTAGTAGTACAAAAGAAACTGGGTTTGTAGTTCAGTAGTAGAGCACTTGTCTAGCATGTGAGGCACACACACACACAAAGAGACACAGAGACAGACACACACACAAAGAGACACACACAGAGACACAGAGACAGACAAACAGAGAGAAACAAAGAAAGACATAAGTCATGTTTGTCAAAGCTCCAGGAGACTTGTTTATATCATAGTCTGTATTATATAAAGTTTAAATGGTGCCGCATTCAAAATATGTTCTACTCAACATTTTTTCTTTATAAACTTTTGAAAGTTACGATGTATCATACATGTGAAACATGAACATATTTCTAGTGTTTTATTGCAATGTGATCATACCTAAGTAACCTTTAGCCAGGTAAGATTAAAACAGGGTCAATAACCAGAAAACCTTCCTACTGCATCCACCTACTCACTTTAAGGGCAATCGTGAAGTGTGATTTGGAAAAGAGAATGATTCCATTTAAGGATTAGAAGCACATTTTAAAATGCTTGAAGAGCAGAAATCATTAAAGAAACTAATGTGAGGCCAATTATAAATTAACTGTTAGGCCAAGTCCAGGCTTTCAAGGGAAAAAGCTGGACTCAGAGAGGCATAAAGGGAAAGAGATATTATCTTTCAGGAAAAACAGTAGCCTTACCTTCCTTTCTATTTAGGGTATGCAGAGGAGAGGAACAATATGGCAAATTACAAAATGCATATTGCAAACTTAGATCAACCATGAAAAATGAACAAACAGGGAAGCTAGCATAATTGTGCCTGCAGTTCATGGAAGAAAAAAAAAACCTCTTTATTGGTCTTATGAACCCACACATAGTAAGTAATGGTCAATGTTATACATAGATACTATTACTCATTTATGCTCTTCAAATAAAATTCAGAGACTCTTCAGAGACTGAGAAGGCCATAAATAAATAAAGCGGCCAGTTGCCTTGCAAAGAAACATACACACAACACGGTTGCCTACTATTTTCATGGGATGTAAATGTAACTAGGCATTGTATGAAACACAAACTTTCACATGTAAGTATAGGATGCATGACCAAAAGTCCCAATCACGTCAGGAGGGAAAATTCTTTGTCTGTAAAAGCAGGACTGTCTGCACAATGTAAGTATAACCAGATAGGAACTCTACATTTGTAATGCTCGATCTCAGTTGTTTTCAGAATGTGGGCCCTTGCTACTCTGCACTCCCTTTACCAAGGACCGCTTGCCCCAGTAGCAGCTCCTGGTTCCTGTAAGGAAAGCAAAACTGAGACCCATTCCAGCACTTCTGAATTAACCTGCCTTGAGAGTTCCTGAGACCCACAGGGAATTCAAAAACATACACACTCATTTCCTACTGTTTAGAGATTTTTCTGTTGTCTTGTTGGTGTTTTACCATTATATATGATAATTTTGTTTTTACAGTTGCGATCAATCTTGGTAAATGCTTCATGCGCATAAAAATAGACTATGTATTCTGACAGTATTGGATGATTTTTTTCTGTCAATGACAAATGAATCCAAGTGGCCGACTTTATTGTCAACTTCATCTATTACTATTCTGATTTTCTATCTAGTGCTTCCATCAATTATTGAGGCGGAAATGTTGGAGTTTTCAGGTGTAAGTTCAGGTTTGCCTATTTCTCCTATCCTATTGCCATGTGGGCTTCATGAAGTTTGAAGCCCTGTCCTATGTATACAAATAAAGATGATTCATTCCTGCTGCATTCAACTTTTATCATTATACGCTACTTCTCTTTGCCTGGTAATTTTCTTTGCCCTGCACCTACTTTGAATTGCATCAGCACCCACTCCAGCTTCTTTCGGCTAGTGTTTGTCTAGTCTATCTCTTTTCATTCTTTGATTGTCAAACTACCAACATTGCTATATATGAAGTTTCTGTGGGATAGCCCATAATGAAACTAGGGTTTTTTAAAAAAAAAATAATAATAATACACATGCATTCTCTTCCTATCATCCATGAGCTCATTGCGTGAGGTTATATACATATGTGTGTGCGTGTGTGTGTGTTGTATATTGTGTGTGTATATATATTATTGTGGGGTATTTGTATAATGTGTGAAGATGTGCTGCTGTGATTGTTGTAATAAAAAGCTGAGTGGCCAATAGCTAGGCAGGAGAGAATAGGCAGAATTTTGGGGGAGAGAAAAGGAGAAAGAATCTAGGCATGCAGGAAATGCCAGGAAGGATGTGAAAGAAGTTGGACATAGAATATAGAGGAGAGGTAACTGAGCCACATGATAGAAAGGAGATTAATAGAAGCAACCTAATTTGAGTTATATGAGTTAGTTGGGGGAAACTCCTAAACTAAGGGCAAGTTTTAAAAACTAATGATAAGTTTCCATGTCATTATTTGGGAGCTGGCAATGCAAAGATAGTCCAACAAGAAGCTTGCTGCAGTATCTGTATGACAATAAATGTTCCTTGGTTTGAGATATTTGAGGTGTGGTATAATTTCTTGAGGAGAATTAATTTGTGTCAGACATTATAAAAATAAATGTTTAGACATGAGGGATTTCAAGGATTTATGTCATTAAACTACTGTCATCAGATGGATCCATCTCAAGAATGTAATTTGCAACATATATAAATAATAATATTAATTAAAACATCTCCATGGATTTTTGTCTTGAGAAGAGGAAATCTGTATTTCCTTACATACTATAGAAATACTCAATATTATACAGCAAAATTTATTTATGTCATCAGTTATTACATCAGACCATCTTGGAGATAATGTCCAAGGTCTTTGATAATTTATTTCCTGTGTATATACACATACATATGTGTGTACAGGTACATGGAGGTTTACACACTTATGTGTGTCAGCACATGTGAAGGCCAAATGTCAACACTTTTCCTCATACACTGTCTACCTTATTTTTTGAGACAGAAGCTCTCACTGGCCCGGAATCTTCCAAGTAGGATGGATTGTCTGGCCACCAAGCTCCAACTGTCTTCCAATTTCTATTTCCCCACCGTTGACTATGCAAGCGTATGCCACCTTACTCAGCTTTTTCACATGGGTTCTGAGCACCAAACTTAGCTTCTCAAGTTTGCACAGCCATTGTGTTGCCAACTGTACTATCTCTTCAGCCCAAAGTTAATACATTTCTTTGACCAGAATGCCTAGAACTTGGTGGGACAACTTCAGTTTCCTAAGGGTTCTGTTTTAAATAACTAATTATAAATTCTCCTTCTCTAGTCTAAGTAAGAAACTGGTACCTAAAACCTCTGATTGCCAAGCAATACATCTTACTAGAGGAATATGAGAAAACATCCTACCATGGATATTCTATATATCATAGTCTCAGCCAACCTGGAAGGTAAAACAAGCTATTAGAACAATAAATAAATCCCAGAGATTGCAAGCTGTTTCAAACTAAACTTTTAACTCCAAATTGCCAACAGACCCCAAAGATTGCAGAAATTTTTATATTTGACCTGTTGGTTAAATAATATAGCCAGTAGCAAGTCCATATCACACACACTCACTCACACACACACACACACACACACACATGCACAAAGCAAACCATCAATACTTTATCACATATTCTGCCCTCTAATAGAGAAAAATAATAATAAAGGGACCAGGCATGTAAAGCTAAAAGAAAAGGCAATGTTTTGAGAAACCCTTTGAGATTCTGGAAATCAGTTCTTCTGCTTTGAAATGTTTGAAAGCACCTGTTCCCAGTGCAATCTGTCCAGATGTAAGATGATGTTATAGTTCATTCTGGGACTAAAGAGATAATATCTGCTCATTGTGTGTCTATAAAGTCTTGGTTATGCTTCTGTCATTCAAAGTCACACAAAGGAAATATAATTTGTGTGCATCCATGCACTACTTAGGCAGATGGTGGCACAGCAGGTAGGTAAACACTGACATTCTCTTCCCAGAATGCCTTCAAAGGAGAGGTCAGACATAGGATAGTAAGGAAAACGAATGCAGATTAGACAGAACAGCTGCTTAAATGGGGAGATAGAAGAAATGGTCATGGCTTTTACAAACGGAATTTACTCTTGCAGGTTATCAACAAGCTTGTGTTTAGCTCTCTATTCCTTGCAGCTTACCTCATTAAGCTTTCTGGTTAAAAATTAAGAGTTTAATATACAATTCACCATAAGGAATGATGTCTTTTTTAATTAGAATTTGCTACTCCTGCAAGCATAGGAGAAGTTATCACTGTTATTAGAGAAGGCCTAATTCTAGAGCAGAGAAGCTTGTGACTGAACTCGGGGCCTTGTGCAATGCTAGGTCCTTCCTCACCACTGAGTTGTACACCCAACAGAAGAAGGAAGACATTGTAAGGAAAGTCTTCTCAAACTACCATAGTATTCTTTCTATCATAGTTAGGATTTCTGTTGCTGGGATAATACATCATGACTGAAATATACTTGAGGAGGAAAGTGTTCATTTCATTTTACAACTTGTAATCATCACCCTGGGAATTCACAGCAGGAATTCAAGACAGAACCTGATGTAGTGGCCACAGCGGTGCTGCTTACTGGCTTGTTTCTCATGCTTTTTGTCAGTCTGCTCTCTTATGGCACCCAGGACCCTGCCCAGGGGTGACACCAACCACAGTGATCTTGTATCAATCATCAATTAACATGGGGGTGTTCTCTCAATTAAGGTTCCCTCTTCCCCAATGACTCAAGCTTGTGTCCAGTTGACATTAAACTAGCCAAAATACTTTCAAATATGCAACCGTGAAGCAAAACTTCCATAGCTTGTTCCAATGTTTGTCAATACTATTTAACGTCACCCCTATTTAACAAAGGGGGAAAATGTCTTGTAAAAAATGCAGAATACGCTACTAACCTTAGCTTCCATTTCGTCTCCTTTTAACTATCAGTCCTTTTTAATGCCTTCTCTAAGTTATTTCCCCTTCCAAGATCTTTTATGTTGAGGACAACCTCAGCTGGACTCTCTCCTTTCTGATATTTTCTTTCTTTTCTGTCACAGGCTAACCATCCATTGCGGCAATCTTTCCCAAGCAGTACTTGTACACTTTCAGATTTGGCTCGTCTTGGTGGCATCCAGGTGCAAGTCTGTGTTTTTCCAAATGTCTTGCAATTTTTTATTGTGCTCTAGACAAAGTATATAAAGGGACAGATAAGACTAAAGTATGATAATGATTTGTTTTCAAAAGGTGGAAGCCTTCTCCTGTGTTAGAGAGGCTGAACATTCACTCTTGGGTGTTTCACTGGGACTGAGCTGTGGTTTTTTTTTAAACCATTATGCTGTGGTGTGTGTGAGTCATGAGTGTGTGTGTGTGTGTGGTGTGTGATGAGTTGTTGATGTTACAGTGTGTATGTAGATGTTAGAAGATAAGCTTTATGGAGTCATTTTTTTCCACCGTTAGGTGGGTTCTTGGGGTGGAACCCACGTCATCAGACTTGGGCAACAGGTGTCATTATCTACTAGGCCATCTTACTAGCACTGGGCTGTAATTTTAATTATCCTGAGTCCCTGTTACGAGCTTAAGCTCCCCTATCTTTCAAGAACCATCTCTTGAGTCATCACAGTATTTTAACTGGGAGTGGACTTTGGGGATTTGACTTTGAATTCAAAACTGGAAGGATCAAAGACTCCTCAAATGATGATGAAAACACACCAGTGTATGCAGAAGGCACCTGCTCTGCTTCTACTGTACACACTCGTGGAGACAAGGGTGTAAAGAGGTATAACTATGCTATACAGTTCCAGGCTGATGCTGGTTATGCTCACCTAACAACTCTTTCAAACACACAGTTGCTAAAGGGGCCAGGTGATGTAGCTTCCTCTCTGGAAAACAAAAAATCTCTTCTTGGGTCAGGTCAGCTGTTAAGTTTGGATCCAGACAGAAAAACCAGGCACTTCCCTCAGGTGGGAATCTCTCAGCTTTTACTAAAAACTCGGTTAATGAAAACTTCTTTGTTTTTGTTTTTCAAAACATCATAGAAAAACACAATTTCTCTATTTGTTTTCCTCCTTGTTACCAGGGTAACAGTTCTTTTTTGCAATTGGAAGCAAAAATCTATTCTTAACAAAGATGCTGATTCATCAACCTATGTACCTTACTTTGAGAAATCTAACTTAAAAGAGTCATAGATCTAGTTAGAGGGAAAACTAGGGATGCTTATATATTTGCCATAGCCTGAGGCATCTACATAAGCCAAGTAAGGAAGTTTTTCTTATGTAATCAAAATACTAGGGATCCCGGTTGTAGGAATCCTTGTCTAAATCAGCTCTATCTGATACAGTTTAAATTATCTCCAATTTTACTTTTTAAAGATTTATTCATGTCAGTGTGTGTGTGTGAGAGAGAGAGAGAGAGGGAGAGAGAGAGAGAGAGAGAACAGGTGTGTTAAAACAAAACTTGTTCTCAAAAAGTGCATTTCCAAGACACATTTCCTGTTTTCTCCCAGAAAGTTACATAGACATTGAGATTATTGTTTATGTATACATTAAAATAAACACTGCCTATAGCAATTCCTAGAAAAGTGAGTATTCAACAAATGTTGTAATCGTCGATTGTTGTTGATACTCTGGTTCACCCCAATTGTTTTCATTCTGTTTCTTAGCTTCCCAGTTGTTGCCTCTTCACGTCCTAGCCAGAATTAACCATCCTTTTCATTTCTATGTTTTTAATTTAAGTATCTCATTCACTGTTTCTGCCTGCAGTTTAAATTCCCAATTTAACTATGAAAAATTTCCCATGATGGAGCCTCCAACTGTATTTCTAGTTTCATTCTTTGCATGTACCTTGTGTCTCAATCAAACTAGAAAAAAATTCTCTTGGTTTTTGGCACTTAGGCCCTGATCATCCATCTCTAATCATTATGTACGGTGGAGGTTATCTTTTATTCATTGTCCTCTTACTGTAGAGTGAATCCCTGTGCACCCTTCAGTAGCCACTTCAAATGCCACTGCCACATCGAAACTGGACATGGTCCCTTACTCCTTATGCTCACACCGTATGAAGCGTTCTCATCATCAGCTTAATGTTGGTTTGCAGCAGTAGCTGCTTGTTTTAGAAATGAGACTGAACTCACAGAGGACAGGAGCTCTGCTTACTCAGGCCTCTTCCATGTTTCACTAGCAATCTCATTGCACTCTGTAAGTAGCATGTATGATACAAATAACGTGTTTTAAACTGAAAATCTTACATTTGGAAAAATAGCTCACTTATTTCATACACCAAGCACACTGGGCCTCAAAAAGATTACTAAATTTGGGTGAATTTCATCAAATTTGAGCAAACCCAAGTATGAGATACTAAAGTGACACCATGTTAAGAAAGACTGGGCATGATTTAAATAAGAGAAAATAAGCCCCACCATTTCTTACTGCTTCCCAGGTGATGTTTGAATTCACCACCCTGGAATGTTCCACTTTAATTCTGCTGTGAGTGAAATATTCTTAAAAGAGACAATGGAGAGAAATTTTTACTCATGCTAATGAGTCTCTGGAATATAAATGTAAAGTTTATAGAGGACTGATGTGGTTAGGATATTTCAAAATTGGCATTACTATGCAGCTATGCATCTTAGAGTAATCAACACTTTTATATATTCTCATTCTAAGTCCTTCAGATAGTTTAAAAACATTAATTCACCCATTAAAATGAATGAAAAACTTGTGTTCTGAACACATTGTATAATATGCTGACCTGCTTCCATACAGTCAGATGGTATTGTTCATGTAACAAAAGTTCGAATTTAGGTCTCTTTGAGGTCTTTCTTCAAGAAGTGTCAATGCTTTGTACAGGATCTGCAGTAGAAGTCAAAATGTGGCAAAGACTGGACAAGTGGTGGGAAGCTGCCCATCACACAACGTACTGTATATTTCATACCTTGTGGCAAATGCATCCATAAGGCCCACTTCAGAAGTAGAGCCTGTGAACAATGATAAATGATTTACCTCCAACTCTACTTTGTATTCAGCTGCAGATGCTCTAAAGCTGTTCTTTTGTCTTGTACTGCGGCCTGGAATTCATCAGAAACAACTAAGGCCAGCATAAAAGAAAAAGGTGGGGGAAGGATCAATATCCCTGCTGAGTATCAGTTCCCTAATCACCTAGTCACTGCCAAGCTTCTCCTGGGTCAGCACATGCCTTTTCTAACAGAAAGGACATGTATCACATGTTTACATGTGTATTCAAGGGCAAGCAGTATCTAGTTGAATTAGAATACCGGTGCTAACACTTTCACGAAAGAGAATAAGTATAGGTGTGGAAGGTACCATGAATCCTTAGCTCTGACTGAGCTGTGGACAACTGATAACTGGGGACATGGGGTTCAGTTTCCGTAGGATATGGCTTATAACACGTTGCCTATGTTCCAGTGGACAGTCTTATACCAGCACACATATTGGCAGCACTAAATGGACTCACTGGGTTCACAAATGAGTACATGAAGTTGGGAGGAAAATTTGGTAAGGGTGTATTGAAGTGGGAAGTTGAAGGGAAGTTACTGGGGATAGATTTTATCAACACATACTACATTTATGCACAAAATTCTCAATTAAAGAAAGAAAATGAAAACATTACACTAAAAACATTAACAAGTTCTATTGCTGAAGACACCATGTGCATCAGAAACAAGGCCTAGAGGCATTTGAGCTAGAACTGATCTGATTGCTTCTTCCCTGAAGGCTAGCTTTCGTGGTACCAGAATGCACCATGCAAGATTCCAAAGGAGTGAGGCAACAAAGAGTCCTACCCAGCTATGATGCCTATGAACTATATCAATGACCACCATGGCACATGTCCTATCCAGCTATGATGCCTATGAACTATATCAATGGCCACCATGGCACAATCACCCTACATGTGTAGTAGTGGCACACATACCTTGGCTATCAGTAACCACTCCTCTCTAGTTGGACTTAAGAACTACTTAACAAGAGTGATATCTGATGCTGGAAACCTAGGTAACTAACCAGTGTGAGTGAAGCTATGATTATTAGAGGAGACTATGCAATCATAATTAATAAACCAGCATAATCCCTATCAACAATCTCTTAACATTTGTCCTTGTATCCACAGATAAATGTCGTCTTCACCTCTCATCAAGGAAATCTCTCTTTGATACAGAGATGACAAGAACACCCCCAACCAATCAATATGCAGAATTATGGAGTCCAGTCCCAATGAATACATCTAGAAAACACTCCCAAACCTAAGACTCAGGGAACATTTGCAATAGAGGCAGGAAAAATTGTAAAAAGCCATAGATTCAGGGAGTTTTCTGTGAGAATATGTCTCCTAGTAGTACCAGAACCTACACCCATAAAGTCTCACCAAAATGACTATCAAAAAGTGAATTCAACAAGGATGATACCAGTAAACATGCCAAGTTTCATGTGGAAAAACTCAGGAGGTGTCAAACCTACACAAGTACTACAAACAACTGAACAAAGTTGGGAGTAGAAGAGGCGGTCCTCACCAGGGATAAGCACAACAGTTGATTCTCCAGTGCCAAATTGTTAGGTGTGAAGTCACATATGCAGGTAATATTATATGGACTCAGAAGATTATATTTAGGAAATTATATGTATATACAAATACATATATACGTACAATAACAATTGATGCAAAAGGAAGCCATGAATTTGAAGAAGAGTAGGCAGAGGGATATATGGAAAGAGGTGGAGGAAGGGAAGAGAAAGGAGAGATACTGTAATAAAATTCAAAAAAAAATCAACAAAAAACTACCATTAAGTCACAAAAAAGAATCAAGAAAGGACAAAAAGAAGACAGTAATAACAAATCATTCAGAACATAAGACTAACACAGAAGGATGGTAAACTTTTGCCTACCAGCAGCTACGTTAAATTAAAGAGATTAAATTATCCAATCAAGACACACAGTAAATAAATTTATTTTAATACAAGATCAGTCTATACATTGCCTATACAGACCTCTTTTTAGTTTTTAATATCATATGGGTTAAAAGTGAAAGGACAGGAAAAAAACCTCTTTCTTACTACGACAACCCAAGGACCTTAAAGTTGCTATACATGTAACAAAATAGACTTTAACTTGCAGGTCTCTATAATTATAGACATAATTATATAATGACAAGGGGTCAATTTATCAGAAGTATGGAATAATTGCATATTTATGTGCAATAAATATGTACAATGTATATAGAACAAATTTTAACAAGCTAAAGAAAAAACTAGACAATTCAATAATAGTAAAGGACTTCAGAATTTTATTTTCTACAACGAATATGTCATGAAACAGAAAGTGAAGTGACTACATGAGCAGACATGGCCAACAATGTAGACCCAATAAACCTAACACATATGTGTAGAACATTCTACATAGCAGCAGTCCAATGTTCCTTTCATCCAAATACATGAAGGAGGTCAAAAAAAGGCATTGATAAATTTAAGAAACTAAAATCATATCAAGTATTTTTTAATCACAGTTAAACAAAACCAGGAACCAATAAAACAGAAGAAAACTGTAAAAAAAAACAAAAACAAAAACAAACAAGTATTTACAACTCAACATATTCCTGAACATATTCTTGGGCAACCAAGAAGCCAAGGGAGAAATATTTTTAAAAAGCTTGATATAAATGAAAATTGAAGGAGAACTTAGTAAACTGGTGATATGCACCCAAAACAATTCTTACACATTTTATTTATTTGTGTATTTATGTATTGATGTATATATTTATTTATGTATTTAATGTATATGGGTGTTTGTGTTTATATATCTGCCCATAGTTCCCGTGGAGGCAAGAAGAAGGTTTCAGATAACCTGGAGCTGGAGTGACAGGCAATGTAAGTTGCCATGTGTGTTCTTGGAATCAAACCCATATCTTGAAACCAGGGAGCCATCTCTCCAGTCCAAAGTGTAGTTCTAAAAATAAAGCTTATAGCAATAAATATGATAAAAGAAAAATTTCCCATAAACACAGCCTAAGTCTTCTTAACTCAAGTATCTGGGGAGAAGAGCTTTTTTTTTCCTCAAGGAAGAAGAGAAGAAACTCAGTGTTAACAGACAGGAATGATGGAAAGGGCCATTACCAAGGGAAATGCTTGGGAAATCCTACTACTGAGAAGCAGCTGTGGAGGAGTCCTCCTTCCCTGTCAGTCTAGTGCTCCCCTTCCTCACCTGGATTATAGGACAGCCTAGAAGCACCAGTAAGAGGACCCTGCCACCACAGGTCCCAATAAGTCACACAGGTCCCAATAAGTCCCTTTATCGGCCTGAGTTTCATTATGCACTGAAACATTGAAGTGACCCTGAAATCCTTTCAGCACCTCAGCAGCAAGGAGAACCCAACAGGATCAGATAAACAAAGAAGCCAAAACAATAATACGATGGCTGAACATTAAGTCTTCACTGGAACCACAGCCCAAGAGCTGAGTCAGCATGTGTTTGCATGTGAAAATTACAGGGTGTTATCTGCAAAACCAAGTTAGATGGATCCTAAAGTAACTGAATATAATATGAGTGATGCCTGTAGTACAATTACAATGCCTTGGTAATCCCAAAACTATAAAATTCAGAACATCATTGAGAAGAGATAACCAATAGATATCAACATCAAGATGAAGAAGATACTAGAATTACAAGAATTTTCAACTTGTTGTGGCTGCGCACGCATGTTACTCAGGAGCTGAGGCAGGAGGATCACTCACTGAGCCCAGAAGTTCAAGGCCAATTTGAGCAGCCCACTTAGACTCTGTCTCAATCAGTCGTTCATTCAGACATTTTAGAATAGTCAGCATAAAAACTTTCATTGACAACTAGTTAGAAAATTCTGCTGAATTAAATAAAAAGAGCAAATAACTAACAATAAATGAGTTTTTAAATGACCAAATGCAAATTAATGGCTCTAGAATAGTGGAAACAGAATATTGAGCGATAGTGTAATGGAGATGGTCAAAGTCAT
This sequence comes from Ellobius talpinus, assembly GCA_001685095.1. Lineage (NCBI taxonomy): Eukaryota > Metazoa > Chordata > Mammalia > Rodentia > Cricetidae > Ellobius > Ellobius talpinus. The sequence continues at coordinate 830 of LOJH01014054.1, read as the reverse complement.
AGCCAATGAACTGACAGCAGATCAAGCATTAATCCAAAGAGAAGACTGAGAGAAAAGGAAAGGTCAGAAACCTGTGGGGAAGTTTTGAAATACTAATGTAGTATTTTTGGAAGACCATGCTGCTGAAGGTCACAGTTCACATGTCCCGATAGCTCTCTGAGCTCGGGTAATATGGAGGACTCCCTTTGCAGCAGGACTCCCATCTACTTGAGTAGTAGGACTGTGATGCCAAACACAAATTAGGAGAAAGTCCAGCTGCTGTCCCCATCCTATATCTTCCTTTCACCTTGTAATGAAGAACTGTTTCCCTGAAGCTGACTCCCGGAAGGCTATTTCCATCATACTCATAGACCGGCTAAGCCCTGCCTGCTGCCTCTGTTCCCTTTGTCCCAAGCCTGGTGGCCAACAGAGCACAAGGAAAAGAGATGCCCCACAAAGTATCATTGGAGATCCATAAAGAATAGAAAAAGAATAAGACTGAGAGAATAGTTAAGTAAATAATAGCTTTGAGTCCTTCCTTCTTTCCAGAGGAAAAAGGGTTCAAACAGTACAGTCTCCTTTACTCCTAGAAATATCTGGAAAGCAATGACAAAGAACAGGACTGATTTCTGTCTTCGGTACTGTGCTTATTAAAGTATAACCCAGTTATATCATAAGTCACCACGGCTTATGTGGCTTTCAATTTCTCACTTATAAACTTAACTTGGGAGTAGGACCAGTTACAATTCCTGAGCTCTCTCCACACTACAAGATCAATGTTACTTTTATTATTATTAATATTATTATTATTTTAAGATTTATTTATTTATTAGGTATACAGTGTTCTGCCT
>LOJH01014053.1:5386-24394 GCA_001685095.1 Ellobius talpinus | reverse complement strand
AGATAGATAGATGATAGATAGATAGATAGATAGATAGATAGATAGATAGATACTATTTCATCTGAGACTGAGTGGTTAAAATAAATTTCAAAGTCAAATAGCAAAGGCTGTGCTGGAGCAACCATGCATTAAGAACACTTTCTACTTTTGTGGAGGACCATATATTAGCTCCCAGTACACAATCAGACAAATCAGAAGAACCCATACATTCAGCTCTAGGGCATCTGACACCCTCTTCTGACCTCTGCAGGAATCTGCACTTAGGAGTGCACAAACAGGAACATAAATACACACATAATTTAAATATATAATACTGAATGCTAATAAGGCTATAAAAATAAGGAACTCATGTACCCTTGATGGTAATTCAAATTATCGGCACTGATATAGAAAAGTTTGGAATTTCCTCAGAAATCTAAAAGTAGTTCTGGGATAGGATCCAACTATATGACTTCTGGGCATTTAGCCAAAGAAAATGAAGTCATCATGGCAAAGACAACTTGTAAGTCTACTATTTACAATTGCTAAAACATAGACTCAGTGTAGAAATCCATTTGTAGATGAATGAGCAAAACTTGAAGTGTGTACAAAAATAAAGTGATTCAACCACATTCATAGAAGTGGAGAGAACTGAAGCAATTTGTGCTAAGATCAATAAACTATGCTTAGAAAGACAAATACCACTTGATCCGTCCCTTACATGAAGTATTATGAAAATTAAATGAATCCTGAGTGAATATGTTAGACACAGAGGCTAGATTTGACTTGCACATTTTCTATAGATGCTACTTCATGTATTTAAAATGTTATTTAAAGCATGCATATGTAACTTTTTGTTCATTATATTAATGACAGAAAACACAAGGAATAGTGTAAGAACAAACGTATCTGAGTTTTTCTGTGATCACTGTATACGTTACATAACTGTCAGGCTTTAAAAAAGCATTTCAACTATAAAATCATTTTTCTATGTCTATTATATCTTTTAAATTTTAATTAGATCTAATTTTGCTGTTATAAAAACTTTAAAATTACACTAAAGGCACTTGAAATAATAATTTTAATTTGACAAACAAAATTTTAAAATAAACTCTGTGATATGAGGAACTTTGAACATTTTCTGTCACTTACATTTATTTTAAAAAATTGATGAGTTTTTTATTGTCAGTTACTTATTCTAAAATGAGTTTGTAGTTGTAACATTTTGTTCTGCATTTTTTGCTGAATATAGCTCTAGACACACTAATATTTAGAAAACTTTGCAGCTGATCTTTTTTTATTACTTAAATCATAGTTGTAAAAAATACTTAAATTAACAAAATATATTTACTTCTACAAGATGTATTAAGAAATAATAGCCTCATGATTTTAAACATCTGAAACAATGGTGTCTAAGCAACCTCACCATTTCTAATCAGATCCCTTCATCATTTATAGGGGTTTGGAAGAGTGAAGTACTTCTCAATAATTTCTTTAAAGGCTCTGAAATTATATTGCTTACCAAATAGGTTTATATTCTTGTCTGCTACAGAATTATTTCCAGTCATATAAAGCATAGTATTTAATGTCAGTTGGGGATATGTAAATGCATTCTAAACCCAACACAACAGATAAATGTGTTCAAAGGAATCGTCAGAATCAAAATTGCACTACTAAAATAGTTTTTTTAAAAATTAGACAATAAAACAAGATTTGGCATTGTGTAAGAAATGAAAAGAGCAGGTGACAAATTATCAAACAAGTTTGAAGAAATTTCCATTTTCATTAATATAAGACACAATGTTTAACTATGCAACATATCTTAAAAATAAAATAAAACTTCAAAAGGAAAGTACTGAAGCCTAAGAATCAGCCATAATATAACTCAGCAATCTTTATGGAAATAGGAAAAACATATTTATACACACCATCATGATTATACACACCATCATGATTATAGTAGACACACATACACAGATTTTTCCTATAAATCTAAGTCTATATATTTCTACTTGTCTTCATGGTGTCAAAGTTTTCAATGAGAGACATGACAGTGTCAAAAGTGATGGAGTTTTAGGTCACTTTGATAGATATATTTTCACTTGTCTTCAAGGCACAGTTTCCAATGAGAGACATGACAGTGTCAACAGCAATGGAGTTCTAGATCACCTTGATTTGAAAATCATTGTCGTTATTATCTCAGCTTTCACATTCCTTCCAGTGCCAAGTAGATTGTGCAAAAGTAAGAAGACAAATGAACAGAAGAAACAAAATTTAAGAGAGTTGTAAATAGTGTCAACGGAATTCACAGCAAATTTTTCAGTATTTCTAGAATTTTATATACATATCTTTGTGTTTAGTTATTACAAGGTTAAGCAGTTTTTTTCTGTTGTTTTGTTCATTGACACAAGTCTTGTTAGCCTAGAACTTGCTTTGCTGACCAAGTTGTTCTCACACTTGTAGACATCCTCCTTCTTCCGCTCACATCGTGGAGTTAGAAGTGTGTGTCTTTACACTGGCTTGAAAATAACTATTTTGGGTAGAGGAAGAATAACTGGAATTATCAACACAATCAAGGTAAATATTGAAATGGGAACTTAATTTACCAGATTACTTTTCTTTAAATTTGTATCATCAGCATTTTGCCCAGCGGTCTCTTTAACAGGATAGGAAGTTTACAATGCTTTCTCATGCTGAGTATTTACATTTGTACCACCCAGTGTAGCTTCCTTATTATGTACATATTTTAACATTATTTGAATATGTAAACTGTGAGATAGAGTTATACAAGCTTTTTTCTATTAATACCCTATGAAGGTTTATTTCTGATTGGATATTTAATAGCCACTGATTTTACTGATTCTAATATTTTGTGCAATCTTCTCAAGTTGCTTGGGTGCTTCTGATTTATTCAGACAATATTATTCATTTATTATGCAATCATTGGAAGATGTTTATTTTTCTGTTTATTCCCTTATTCTTGCTTAGTCACAAGGAAAACAAAGGCAAATCTATTAACTTTTTCCAGATTTTCATTATCTAGCCTAGGAGTGCCTTCAATTCTGTTATCATGGGGGATGATTTTGCATGAGGAGATCTTTTGTTTGTTTGATTGATTTAATGCAAGTTGGACAGCATGTTTGCTGAACTGCTTGGAATTTGGCATTCTTTAATTCATGATTATTTTTCCCCAATCATCAGAGTATGTATGAAGATTAGTACTCTTTTGTTTCCTATTGTCTAAGCCTTAGTGTTTTTCATTCTTAGTATAGACTTGGTTGAATAATAGTGTTTGGATAGTTTTGGTATATATGGGTTTATGTTCATCTTTCATGGTATAGTATGATTCCCTGATAAAGAAAAATATTTCTTTTAAAAATAATCCCCAAATCTCTCAAGATAGAGGACAACTATCCTGTGCCCCGCTGTGTAACAAGTGCTCTCATGCTTAGATAATAGGTGCAGCAAACATGGAAAGATATTTCAGCCTATCTTCATCTCTTAAAGGGCACAGCTGTAGTCATGGCTTGGTTTGGTAAATATCTATTTGATGATTTTAATGTGCTTAGAGAGTATCATGTTGAAGAACTCTAAGCTTACATCAGGGCACTTCTGGGGCTTATACACCAGATCTTAAAAAGGTGCTCTAAAAACAGTCTATTTCCAACTCTCTTGCCAAATAAGCCTTTTTTCCCAACAAACGCTTTTTTTCTGCTTAAAGATCAGATAGTAACTGCTAATGAAATTCTCTATTGTCAAAATTACACCAGTTTTTGAGTTGAAGGATTTAGGCCAAAGCTAAACATTTAAAATATTGTTCACTGTGAAATTAGAACTAGTTATGGCTGTTGGTATTTTTCATTGCCTAAGAATTTCATAAAACTCTATCACTTCTAATGAAATTGTTAATAACTTACAAGGAAAATTCACATTTTAAACATCTCATCTGCAATGTGATATAAAATGTGTGGTTTTGTTCAATTCTTCAGTTTTTATTCAGAACAATTTAGATGCCAGTAAGTGTATCTACCAAACATTTAAAACATGATATAATTTCCATTATCATTGTAATAGGTTTTAATGTAGCTATTGTAGCAATTCGTGTAGATTTTTTTTTGTAGGAATAAAAACCAGGTTTGGAACCAGGCGGTGGCAGTGCATGCCTTTAATCCCGGCACTTAGGAGGCAAAGGCAGGCAGATCCCTGTGAATTCGATGCCAGCCTGGTCTATAAAGGGTAGCTCCAGGACAGGCTCCAAAGCTACAGAGAAACCCTGTCTCAAAACTTCCCCGAAAACACAACACAATAAAACAAAAAATAACAAAGCAGGTATGAAAGAAAATTTCCTTTCCTCTAAATGGATTACTCAATTTGTATGTCTTATATTTTAAATAAACATATTACTTCAGTTCCTGCTATAAGGCTGAGTCTATGTCATGTTCAGTAAAACTACATGTTTCAAGAGAATGAAGCAGAGAGAAATAAAACAGGATACCAACCTGTTACTCTGAACTCTTCATGAATGTACACACAATTGTACACGCATGTGTATATACAAATGCACATGCGCATGCACATACACACACAAATAAAAATTAAAAACAAAAATAACTTTAATCTTTGGTTTCTTGGGAGACCTTTGTTCCCCAGCCAGAAAAAGTTTTTTCCGTCTGTCCTCAGATACCGTATTATATACATAATACAGGAAGAGTAAAAGCTCACCGCCAACCCTCTTCTCATATGAAGAGCCATATTACTAAATTAGAGAGCAAATATTATAACTTCATTTAATTATATTACTTCCCTAAAGGGCCTCTCTTAAATTGCGATCACAGTATCAGTTGAAGTTTTAACAAGCACATTTAGAAGGAGACATCCTCATCTGCAAAATACACAGCCCCTTTGGTCTTCATAGGAGTTATTGTTAAAGAGAGAGATTATTTGAAAGTGTTGTGGATATTTTTCTGTTGCTGTCACTCATGTATATATGCTTTAAACACCTCCCTACCGCCATCAACCTATAAAAATATCTTGTACTTTGCTTATTGTTCTGCACCCAATATAGCCTGCACAAATTCAGTCAGCTTGTATGTTAATACTTAGCTCTCACGACTCATAAGTCTTCAGTGTGAAAATACAGATGCAGTTTAAGTTGGCATGCAGCTAAATCATTGCTATTGTAATGGTATCTTGAAATATCATCAGTGCTTTTAAGATCCTTCACTCCATTCTTCAGTAAATTGAATGGTATGATGTGTTTCCATCTCTATACACTTATTATGCACTTATTAATAGATCCCTTAAGGCTTCCATCTGTTGAAAGAAAAATGGCACTTAAAGGGAAATCAGGGCTTAATTATACCTTTGATGTGACATGGGATTGAAGTAATCGATATCACTCTTAACACTGTATTTTCAGTTTAAATAAAATGCTAGAATTTCAGTTCTTGTATTATCTCCTGCAAGTAATAGGGCCAGATTGCATATTGACAGTTTTCTACCAGGGCAAATAAGTATTATCAGTTAAAGCTGCTTCCAAGTTCAACCAGAGTGCCATGACTGCTTATTTGAAGAATGCCACAGAGTCTGCTTCAGATCGCTGTCTATTCACACCTCGGAGCTTATCTCACATGTCAGCATGCTTCTGGAAGCCGTGGGCATGAAATTTCTTTGATTCCATGTTTCTATGTTGCAAAAATAAGCACTTGAAATTTTATTAGATGTTTTTAAAATAAACTCATCTTAGATTTGGAGCTATATAGAATAAAGAAAACAATGTAAACATATTTCATATTTGAACCCTAGGAAATCCTATGACAAAAACAGGATTAACATATGTTAATTTTGTCAAACGTTGCACAAGTCTTAGAATGAGAATGGACTTTAATTGAAATATTTTATCATGCATGATTAAACTTTATGCCACTACTTCATATCGAATAAGAGAGATTAATCAGGAGTTCTGAATTCTAATTATCTCTTTAAATTCTTATAAAGAACATTTCAGCAAAATTTTGAACAACAGCAACTTTTATTATCAGTGGTAAAGGTAAACATTTTCTAAGAAAACAGTGAGTTGTGCTTTCAAAAAGCTGGACACTGATTTAAACACAGTCAGCCTGGCTGCTCTCTGGTCCTCCATAGCCTTTTTCCCTATTCCTAAGGGATTTCTTTGTTTATCCCCACAAAGCCACCTTTATTATGAAGACTCATTGGGATCTCCATTACAGGATCTCTTGAATTTCTAAAAGTAATTTGTATGGAGAATTTATAATACTTTATTTATAACAATAAATTGTAGATTAAAAGTGCGAGTTCTGTGCATTGAGTACATGTGATTCAATATATAATAAGTTGGCCACTAATCTGAGAGTTATATTAACTATGAAAACTATATACATACTTTATCAAATTAAATACATTTTCTCAGAAAATATATATGTACTCTCCATTCAATAATTCAGCTCTAAAATAGTAGACAATCATTTCTGATACATCTTAGAAAAGATAGTCATTTGAAAATATTTCTTAGTATTCATCAAGTTCTATAAGAAAAATAAAACTTGAGCTTCATTTTCTAAAGAAATAAATAACATATTCTTAAGCAATACATTCGTTGATGATTCACATGCTAAAATATACCAAATTTTAATACAGATAAAATAAACATCAGCATAAAAATGGAGCATTTTGGGAGAATTATAAAGATGATAAAGAAAACCTAATATTGGACTGTGAGTAATTTTTAACATTTAATTTGTTGTATGCCTGTCTCTATGTACCTGACATAATATTATCATTGTAATCATTTTCTACAGATTTTCACATGTCTATAGCTTTAAAAACCTATAAACATGAGGACTTAACATTTGATGTGATGTCAGCAGGAGAGAAAAGAAAATACAAGTTCTAGACTGTGTTCTTCAAAAAATAATCAGCTGCACATGGTGGAGCATTGCTATAATCATATCAATTGTACATCAAAAAATTACTATTTTATCATTGCTTAGGAGGTGGAGGAAAGAGGAAGGATTCGAAGTCAGGCTTGCCTTTATATTGAGTTTGGAATCAATGTGAGCTACATTATATTCTATAGTTAAAAAAATAGTTCTCCGGAAGAAGTCAAGAATTTTCAAAATCTTAATTCCGATAACTCATAACTTTTATGAAAAAAGGTAAGCCAAACATAACTGAAGGGAGAGCTAGCATATGGGAAACACAGCTGATGTGAAAGTTAGAAACAGTGTTAGCTTAAGAGAGTAGATGAGGATTGAACTCTGAGAAATACAAAATAAGATGGGAATTCTAAAGCATGCCAAAAATGTAATGAAATGTTAGAGAACTTTGTGGCACTCTTAATCAGAACGATAGTTCTCAAAATTTCCTCCAAGTGATACCTTCATATGATGTTTGCCTTGTATTGAAAAACGTGGTATCTGATAGCTTTCTAGATATAATATAATAAACCCAATAATGTCCAATTAGACTTAGAGCTCTTCGGAAACATTACATAAAGGATTCTGGACTTCTAACCAGTGTATTAACTGATGGGAATGAAATGACAAACATAAAAACAAAAACAAACAAACAAAAAAAGAAAACAATGTTTGCCATCTACAAGATCTGTAACAGAAGAACACTCTGAGAATCAGAATTTCACAGGCTGTTAAAGTTCATTTGTACCAATTTCACCTATTAGTTATCAGGAAATAGACTTTAGGAAAAATAGTATATAAAGGCATTTGGTCTCTTTCATTTAAACTAAAAACGATTCTTAGACTCTGGATAAATACATTTAACTATAGGAATGTTTGTATTCAATGCCTTTAAGGCTTAGAATAGCATAGGCTCAAATCATATTTATGTGTATATGTATATATAAATTAGTATATGTATGCATAATGATTATATATGTATAATAAATTCAGCAGATTTCTCATTAACACTGTGTGTCATTAATAAATGTAGAAAAATGTAAAAATGACAAGTTCTAATGTTCTTTGAAAGCAAAAATACATGTAAATGTTTCTGTCTCTGTGTGTGTGTATGTGTGTGTGTGTGCGTAGATCAGAGGACAAATATAGGTAGCAGGAGCAGTCTTTGCTCTCTCCTTTGTTTAAGGCTAATATCTCTTGCTGTTCGCTGCTGTGACCATCAGGCCTTAGGCTTCTGAAGAGTCTTCTGCTTTCCTGTCTTCTTTCCCTCTTGTCAAAAGCACTTGGGGGTTTCAGATGAGCCCTTCTACAATTGGCGTTACATTGCTTCTGGCCATGTGAACTTAGGCCCTACTTGTAGAGAGACAAGCACTTCAGCTACTGACTCATCTTCCCAGTGCTAATGCTAAAAATGATATAGTGTTTTTATTGTTCAAAAGCTTATCACCAGGAAAGAGTGCCAACATAATTAGACTATATAATATGATCTAGTAATGCTACTTATCAGGTCTTTTTTTCTTTCTTTTTTTTCCTTTTTTTCCCCTTTTTTATTGATTTTTTTTATTGATTGGGCTAAACATTTTTCTCTGTTCCTCTCCCTGCCTCTCCTCGCCCCTTCAACCCGCTCCAAGGTCCCCATGCTCAGGTCTTAACTGACAGTGAGATCAAGTCAAAATGTCAGAACATTTAGGCTACTCTGGTAAAATCTTTGATATGTTCTTTGCCAGCTATAATCTATACAATAGAAGTGCTTTTCTTCTAAATAATTACTATGGAAAGAAAGTGAGCAAATTTATACCTCAAGAAATCATTACTACTTACCGAGAACCCGATTTTCCACAGCTCCCTGTATGTGTGTGAGAGAAGCCATCAACACAGGTGCAGAAAGACCAGGTGTTTCTGCAAGTCAGATTGTTGCTCTATTTTTGGAAGGAAGTATTAAATTCATCCCACCAAAATAAAATTTGCTGTAATACCAAGAATTGAGAAATATTAAAATACAAAGATCAAACCCTCAGGTCAAAAGTTATTTTGTTTAAAGAAGGGAAACTTATACCTAAGCCAACTTTCTACGAGATAACAAAATTAGAAGTGTGAATCCAAATACATGTGGAAGCTGAGATGCTAGTAAGAAACAATTCTTTGTGTCAAATATTTTTTCAAAGGATCAACAAATTCTATAACATCTTCAAGTTAAAAATGAAAAGAAAGAAAAAACACCAAACATAAAGTCCTGCAATAATTTTGGCCAATTAATAGCAAGAAAAGACACAAAGCCTCTATTCCAAGAGCATCAGGAGATGTAAGACCAGGGCTGCCTCAGCCTTGTAGCAAAAGAAACAAAATATCAGAGTTGAACAAGGATGCTCAATGACAAACAGTCCTGATAGTAAATCTAAAATACTCCTTAAATATTTATGGCTATCCCACCCTCATCCCTCATGACTTTCATGTCAACGTTCCCAGACTGATGAAAGGTTTACCTTCACATTTTAACTATGTCAAAACACTTTTATTTTAAATCTTCTTTGTTTCTTAGAATAATAGTTCTTGTAAATAATACATATGTGCTGTTATTATGGAAAGACTGTTTTGTCTTCTTCACTGTAGGAATTCAAAGGACCTGGAGAATTGTCTGGCATACATGAATCAATTAGCAATATTTAATGAATATATAAGTAAAATGCACACCATGTGTGTTCCTGGTGCCAACAGAAACTAGTAGAGTTTACCAGAACTCTACAGTTGCCACAGTTACAGGTGGCTTTGAGGCCACTGTGTGTCAGATTGTCTGCAAGAGCGACCAGTAATCTTAACCACTGAGCATCTTTCTGGCCCTGCTTTCATGATTTATTCTAACCCACAGTTCTTTTATTTTCTCTGTCTCTGAATTGAGCCTTTCTTTCATTGTAGCAACATATTTAGCCATTGTGTAATGAATTTTATATAAATAACAATATGAGTATATAAAAGAATGCTTGTTTGCTTCCTTATTTTTGCTATATTTAAGAGTTTAAAACTGTAAAGGGTGAGACATTAAAAAAATCATTGAAACCAGTCTCTGTCACAAGGTGTTTAACACACTCTACACTTGTGTTTACTGAACAAGATTGTTTTCTTCATACACATTTTGATTCCTTATAAATATTTTCCATGTGTGATTAAAGCTTTGTCTGAAGAGCATGCAAAAATTATTTTTGTGAGAGCTATTTTCTGTTCCTATTTAAAGTTATAATTAATGTTAAGTTTTTTCTAAGAAACTGTATGTCATAGTGTATTATGGTATTATGGTTTCACATGCTATCACCAGTTATGTTTTTGTTTAATTATAAATCTCACAAAACAGAAGATTCATAAGGTTCTCCTATCTTCTCAACAATAAACACTTTTTTCAAATCTATTTTTGTGATTTTCCTACCAAACTGAGTCTTCCATGATTTCTCCTAAGTATATGAATCTATAATAGATATTGTTTCTTTATGTCAATGTAAATATCTGCACCGCTTCTGTCTTGTGTGTATATATATATGTGAATACACATTAACATATACATGCTCACACACTGAAGAGAGAGGAGATTTAAAGGGAAATGTATGATATGGGTGAAATGCTAATTTAAAATGGAACCCATAACGAGCACCTAGTTAATTCTCTAGTATTTTGTTCAAATCATGTATACCCCAAATGACAGGGTTTATAATGATTTATTTTTTAAGAAACATTTTTGTTTTTAAAAAACTATTCTATCAAAGCAACATTGCCTTTAATTCATTCATGCGCAATTATAATTCTATATGTGAAACCAGCAAATTTGTCACAACTACATTAAAAAAATAAGACTACTTTGTATCTTTCTCTACTTCCATCTCTCCCTATGTATTTGTCATTTCTCCTTTCTCTTTTCTCTCTCCAACATTTACATTCCATATATATTATATATATCATATAAAACATATACACACATGTATGATATGATATGTCATATATGTGCATGTGTGTAAATAAATGTAAGCATGTCAGGAAAAAGGAATATATATATAAGATGGACCTGTGATACCCTGTCATTCATATATATCTTACAGCTATCAACTTCAGTAGCAACAGTGCATGTAAGAGCTGAAATGGACCAATAGGAGATCAATTTTTACTAACTGAAATATATACTTTATTGGTATTGCTTTAGGTTTTAAAGTGTTTTCCCCAAAATATTCTTTACATTTATTAAGTATGATAGTTTTCTGGAGCAATTGTCATGTGTTTCAAAACAGTATCACAATGTAGTGATATTTTGATTGTGTTTTAACAAATAAAGTTGGCCTGAAGATCACAGAGCAGAGATAAGACACTAGAGGCCAGGTGGTAGCGGCACCACATACCTTTACTCCCAGGACTTGGGAGACAGAGGCAGACAGATTTCTACCAGTTCAAGGCCACCCTGGGCTACATGATCCAGTCTGTAAGAGAAACAGTGCTCACACAAATATGATCCCAGCACTTAGGATCCCACGCATTAATCCCAGCACTAAGGAGGTGGAGACAGGAGTGGTATGGCTGTGTTGAGAGAGGAATATAAGGTGGGAGGAGACAGGAGCTCATTGCAGTCTGAGGCAGCAGTCTGAAGCAGTCTAAGTGATGCAGTCTGACCATGCAGTTTGAAGATTTTTAGAGACAGGATCTTCCCTTTGGACTGGGCATTGGTAGAGGTAAAAGGTCTCTCTACACAGCTTCTCTGTCTCTCAGCTTTCACCCCATAATATCTGACTCCAGGTTTATATTATTAAGAATACCTAGAATCCGTGATACATTGCAAAATGGAATTTATCTGATGTTTCTCTAATGATTAGATTGGAATTTCTTGTTTTGGAAAGGAAGGCCACAGGGAACAAACTGCCTTGGAGGAGGGTGTGTCCTAGTGTTTATTTTTTCTGTTTTTCTGATTTTGTGATTGGGATTTTGTCTTTAATCAGTATGGACTGAAGAATATATATATATTTCTAATGATATATACACTACACGTTTGTCTATAGCTTTATAAACTGTGATTTCTGAATGAATGGGCTCACTTTTAGGCCTCTTGGATATTCTTCCCTTGCTCCCATATCCTTTTCAGTCAGAGTATGTGTGAATATAAATGCTTATTCCTTACATTGCCACATTACAGGATAACACAGAATCACCATGTATACATTTTCATCTTTGATTGAAAACCAGCATTTTCCTCATTTTTGGATACTTAGTACAGCATGATATGAAATTAGAATTCAAAATTCAATTGTGAGCAATGAAGCTTTATGTTAAAATGTTCTTATTTTAGTCTTTTCAGCTTTCTGGAAAGCACATATTTATGAGGACTAATTAATAAATTCATAATAGTTATGTGTAATAATGAATACGCATGTATTGAGAGATTCATATCTTTTTGCATTTCTAAAAGACATTTAAAATATTAATTTACATGATTATAAATTATTTAAATTCTTTAAGTTTTCAAAGTTAAAACCATCTATTAATCTATTTATGAGTGGTATGGTAAGTAAGGTCATATCTGACCTCCAGCTCTTGACCCTATTATCGGGTAGCAAATTATTCTGAGTTTCCATCATGTAAGGAAGCTCTTTAGCCTTTATGAAGTTGTGGAAAAGGATCAAATTAACTAGCCTCCACTCTCTCTGAACAAATGCATGCAGAAGGTGTCAGAGCAGTTGGGCTTCCTAAAACCGGCATGCACTCTTTAATCTAATCTGATGAGCTACCTGTAAGTTTCGTAGTGTACTCCAGGGTCCCAGCTTCTAAGGATGAGCCATGCTGGGGAAGGCTTTGGTGCTGCAGCTGCCTTTAAATGAACCATGTCCCTCTAATTGATTCTTCACCCACAATCCTTGAAGTAACCCCAGTAAAACTTACTGGTTCTGCTAGCCAGATTTTGGTGATTTATATCCTTTTGTCTGTCATTGGTTCCCTATGTGAGGCAGAAAAACATCTGTGCAGCTTTCCTGATGAATAGTGTCATAGAACACTTGTAACTATCAATCAGTGCTTGGATTTCAGTGCCATTGTGCAGTTATATTCTTGTGTACTTAAAACCAAAGGATCAAAATATATAATCAAACTACTAAACACCCTACAAGATTTATGACACTCTTTCCTGCATTTGCTGTATGATTTTCTAAACTTATTGATGAATTTTCTCCTAACCCTTTCAGTCATCCCTTAGATGGAGTATAAAAGCTTTGGGAAATAGAGTTCATATAGAGGAGAAAATTCTAGGACATTCAAATATTTAACAAATTGTAGTGATTATCTTTCAGGATAACACATTTTAGCTAACATTACTTCTTGCTAATGTAAAAGCTTAACTGGAAAAAAAACTGTTTCATTCATAGCTTCATAATGCCACAAAAAATGGCATTACTGAAGGCACTGCACAAGGGTATATCCTAGTGAACAGTTCAATAAGCACTAGTTTAAGAGGAATAATAAATATAAATACAAGTCAATTTAGGGAGCTCATAGATTTTTGAAATGTATTTAAGTTGATTTGTAATATTGTCTTTTATTTTCAAAGAAGAATTGAACTCATAGAAATATGGTTGCACAGAATTTATAATTGGCTTAGGTTTAATGCAAAATTAAGTCCTGCAAAGTAGGTTAAATGCTTTGATGATGAAGACTCATTTGAGACTTTTTAAATTTAATATATTTATTAGTTTATATTTTAAATATACAAAGTATTTGTATGAATTCATTATTTAATGAATGTATGTTTTTGCCCAGAGAGGCTATAGGAATGTGTCAGAGTCCCTAGAAGTGGAATTGCAAATATTTGTGAGTGATTACATGTGTGCTTGGAACCAAATCCTAGTTGTTTTCTTAACCACTGAGCAATCTCTCTAGCCCATAAAAGCTTTTCTTTAAGAATACATACAAATTCTCGAACAACTTACATTTTAAAAAAATAATTTTATTTGTGGGTTCCTATATATCTTGTTTCTTTTATTATATGATTTAATATTTCTAATGTCATGGCATTGGCTATTATGACTGTCTACCTGAATAATGAGTACTTAAAGACTCCAAAGGAAACATTTTTTTCTTAGATCATGCAACCAATTCAGATTTAATACTCACGTGTTTGTAGGTAAACATTAAGCCTCATGCACCAAACTCTGTCTTACACACATATAGGCAACAGTGTCACATGAAGTTCATAATGGCTTGTAATTTTCTAGGAAGACCAACTCACAGTTGGCTTCCATCCAGAACAGCTAATGCTCCTAGTGCTATGTTAGTGTATTCCTCTCTTGAGTCTTGTGTGTGAAGTAAATTGCAGGCATCTGAAAGATCTAACATTATTTGCTTCAAGGGAACACAAAGGTGCTTTACTTTGGTTTGATTCTGAAAAAAAAGTACGCATTGATGATATTTCATATATTCTAACTCTTAAAAAATTGAGTAACTGAATATTTCTATATGTCTACTTTTGCTAGAAAAAGATAAATGATCACAGTAGTTGTTATCAGTAGATTAAACAACTGTCACAATGTACTATACTGCACAAGCTATATAAACACAAGTCATAGGAACTCTACACTCTACAGTGATTTCTGGATGCCTTTACATACTGAAGGAATTATTACAGCCTGGGAAGACAGCTATTTTCTACGGAAGCATGAGGATATGTGTCCCATCCCTGCTTCCATGAGGACATGTGTCCTATCCCTGCTTCTGTGCTCAAAGGTAGGCCTGGTGGGATGGAGCACTTGTAACTCTTCATCCGGGAGGCAAGGATGGCCGAATGAATTCTTGGGCCTCACTTACAAGCCAGACTAGTTGAGTCAGTGAGCTCCAAATCAGAAAAATCCTGTCTCAAGAAGTAAGGTGGGGAATGGAGTGAGTGCTCACTAGTCAAAGCATGTGTTGCTCTTGTAGATCTAGGTTTCATTCTCAGAACCCAAATGGTGACTCACAACTGTCTGTAACTCTTTTTCCTGGGTATTTGAAGCCTTTTTTTTGATTTCTCCAGGCTCATGCATGCATATGTAGCACATATATACAGACACATACACATGCATAAAAATACATTAAAAACAAAGTAATGCGGATGGTGCCTGAGAAACAACATCAGAAATTATCTTCTGATCTTCTGGCCTCCACATGCATCCATAAACACATGCACATGCACCTGGATACACATGTGCATACATCACAGGGTATTTTATTTTTTCACTTTTTCACAAAAGTGAAAAAATAAAATACCCTGTGATGTTTATATATCAATAAAATATACACAAAAAATGGAAGTTCTGGAGTTGTTGTTATTTGCTCAGTTTCCATAAAGATGATAGGATCATTATGTAGGTATTATCTCATACTGCCAACAGAGAGCTGATGTGATGCAATCATGTCTCCGTTGTTGGTTTCCAGTGTATTTTTGTCCATGAGTTTCATGAACTGGGGAGTTATTTGATAACAACGAGTAGTTTTGTTTTGGCAAATTGTATTGGCTTATTCTTCTCCATCAACTTGTTGCTCTTACTTTCCAAAAATCACTGCCATGTTGAGAAGGCTTTTGGAATCATGAAGACCTTTTCTAGGGAACACAGTGCATGGTCAAGCAAGTGGTTCCGTCAGGGCACAGCTGTAGTTGTATCCTGCCTGTCTGCTTCAGGGAAACAATAGCCTTTATCTCTGGCAGGTACTCGCTCATTTATTCATTACCTCATTCAAATTTGTTCAGTTCCTACTGGAGACACTAGAAAATAATCTAAAACACTCATATTTTAAAGTACATGTTAGAACTTGGCTAGAATCCTGGATCCGCTACTAACTAGCTGCCTCACTGCATAAAATCTACAGACAGGCTATTAAAAAAGTCTTATTTTGTAAAAACCAGAATAACTGTAGTTGCCTAGTTTATTTTTCAACATTAAACAAAAGTGAAAAACACACAAAAATAGATGGATATAGAATCAATTCAGTATGTATACCAAATGCAAATACATCATCATTTCTACATTTTTTTAGACCTGGGACAGAAGGATGACTCAGTGTGTAAATATTTGTTGCACAAGCTTAATATACGTGTCTGATGCATGGAATCTGTACAGAAGCTTGGGATCAAATAAACTATATTTTTATAACATCTTTGATATTTTCCTTAAAATGGATTTTTAGAATTGTGGATCAAATTTCATATATCATTTTCACCTTTTAGGTATACATTGTTTGTAAAGTATATTGATGGAAACATTCTTCTAATTTCAATACTGATGACAATGCCTTTGTTTATTGCAGGGATTTTTCTGTTAGAGGATTCTGTTTTCTTCAATCAAGTGTCATGTAGTTTGAGGTAGAACTCAATTCTACTATATTCTATAAGCAGAGCCCATCAACACTCTATATACCTGCCTTTGGTGACCCATGTCTATGCTCTTCAAGCAGTAATCACAGAGCTCTTGCAGAATCTTTAAGAACATTGGACAGTCTCCCTGACTTATGAGGATTAGTTCTGTCTGTGAACTGAGGGAGAAACTTAACGAAAACTGCTTTAAACAAACAATAAAAACAAAAACAAAGCAAAATAACAGCATCAGCAACCAAAACAATCAAACAAAAGCAGGACAATAACATTCCCAACCTAGGTGAACTCTCTGAGAAGCTTCTGTAAAGAAAAGGTCATGGTCAACAAGAGAATATGGCAGCCTATAAAATGGAAAAAGATCTTCACCAACCTTACATCAAATCCATTTCTGGTGGCTGATCTCCAAAATATACAAAGAACTCAAGAAATTGGTCTTCAAAAGAACAAATAATCCAATAAATAAAAATGGGGTACAGGCCTAAACAGATAACTCTCAAGAGATGAATCTAAAATAAAGACACTTAAGGAAATGTTCAACACCCTTAGCCATTAGAGAAATGCAAATTAAAACAACTCTGAGATTCCACATTATACCTGCAAGAATGGCCAAGATCTAAAACACTGATGACAACTTTTGCTGGAGAGGATGTGAGATAAAGAGAACTCTCCTCCATTTCTGGTGGCAGTGCAATTTGGTATAGCCACTTTGAAAATCAATATGGTGATTTCTCAGAAAATTAGGAAACAACATACATCAAGACCCAACAATACCACTTTTGGATATATGCCCAAAGGATGATTCTCATTCATACCTGAGGACATGTGCTGCTATTTTCATAGCAGTATTATTTGCCATAGCCAGAACCTGTAAACAACCTAAATGCCCCTTGACTGAAGAATGGATAAAGAAGATATGGTACATTTACACAATAGAGTACTACACAGTAGAAAAAAAAATAATGACATCTTGAAATTTGCATGCAAATGGATGGATCTAGAAAACATCATATTGAGTAATGTATTCCAGACCCAGAAAAACAAATATAGTATGTACTCACTCAGAAGTGACTTTTTGACATAAAGCAAAGAGAAACTACTCTAAAATTCACAATCCCAGAGAACCTAAACAACAATGAGGATCCTAACAGAGATATACATGGATCTAATCTACAAGGGAAGTAGAAAAAGACAAGCTTTCCTGAGTAAATTGGGATCATGAGAATCACAAGAGAGGGTAGAAGGGGAGGAGGATGAGAAGGGGAGGGTTGACAAATATACAACTCAATAAAAACAATAAAACAATCAAATAAATAAATACAGAAAATGAAAATATATTCATCTCTTTTTTAACACACTATGACATGAGTTTGAACAATGTCATCAAATGAATCCAGGTATCTATATTTGTTGAGAAAGGGAGAGAAGGAAAGAAAGGTTGATGGTGGAGGGGAATAAGGAAGAGGAGGGAAAGAAGGAGGTATTGCCATCAAAGAAAGTTGAAATGTCACTCCTATTCATGGATATCAATTATTTGTGGCATGCTGGAGATCTCTGGTGAAGTGGAGTTTTCAGTACTATAATCAGAAAAGTCTCAGAAGCGTGCTGAAGCGGCATTACAAAATGTTCTAAATCTGTGTTGTAGGGATGCTGCAAACTGTGATGTATTGCTAAAATCAATCCATTGCACAGTCACAATTACTGAATTTATAGTATATACATTGGAACTTTACTATGATAACAAACAGGAATAAACTGTACTATGATAACAAACAGGAATAAAATATTGATATGACTCATAGTCTGTTTATTATTAAGAAAGCAAAAAGAAACCTAGATAAAGGGATATCATACATATGGAATTATTCCAATTTACTAAAAATAATACATTATAAACAAAAATTATCTTTCTCTTTAGAATAATTCCTTTTAGAATTTTGAAAGTTAATAAAATTTTCAAAATATTTGTGGATATTTCTCAACAAACTATACAAGAACTTTCCTAGAAAATTTCTGTGAAATAGAAATGTAACATTTAAAGACTACTTTTTCAGGAATTTATCTTGTTTGCTTTCGTAACATTGTCTGGCTTTTTTTCTGCCTGTCACCAGATCTTGGATCCTGTCACTGCATCTGTCAGCATTTGCTGATTTAAAATAGGATCAAAACAGTCTTGTTTCCTGCCCAAGGTCACACAACTTGTATAACTGGAATTCCTAGCACAAAATGACTTATAGGCTCCAATCATAATAGAACAGAATATCTTTAAAATTGTTTCTTTTATAATTTAAGATTTTAATATATCACATCATCATTCCCTCACTCTAGAACTTCTTACATGCCCCTCCTCTCTCTTAAATCCATGCCCTCTTTCTTTACAAATTGCTTTTACACACATAAATGCTGTTGCCGTTCATCCTGAAAAGAAACTTGTTGGTATAGCCTTATAGAAGAAAGATCATATTTGTTTTCATTTAGTGCTACTAATTCCCTAACATTTAGATTCCTCAGTTTCCCCTTTTCACTTGTAAAGTAAGAACAGAACAGAAGAACCCTGTGTTAAACTTTGCTTCTGCCTGGTGATTTCCAGATTTGACAATCCAAACATCTTGATTCTTCAAAAATTTACACTGAGTCTTTTTCACCATGGAGTTTTCAAAAGTTTTCAAGAGGTCCCCCCTTACACACACACACACACACAGACACAGACACACACACACACACACACACACACAC